>CATIWO010283663.1:0-15360 GCA_949673435.1 Macaranga tanarius | reverse complement strand
TAGGCATGGAGTCCAATCAATCAACAAGATCAACAAAAATCAACAATAATCATCAACCATTTTCTGCAACTTTCTTGTTTAAGCAATTTTTACATTTTCTTTATCATTTTTCTGTTTCCTTTAGTTAATCTCAGCTTTATTTTACTATTTCACCAAGCTTATCAAACATTACACCAGTAGAAATCAAATTTCATTTTCCGTTTAAACATTTACTGCCAAAAATTATAAAATCACAAACACTCACGTTGGAATTCAAGCAAATTGTGATAAAGGAGCTTGAGAACTCACAATTTGTCTGAAGAAGTCAGAATTTATTGAGAAAATAATTTTCCTCTGGCACGCTCGAACCCGGTTTAAAAAAAATTGGAGCAACAATTGGGCACGCCCAATGGGACTAATTCCAATAAGATGTTCAACTTTGAAAATGGAGAAACTTTCAAGGTCGGTAATCCGACCAATACATCTGTAAAAACAGGTGCTCTATTACAATAAGCTTATGGATGTTCAATGCCTCAGGATCAAACTTGGACCGAGGTATCAGCTTTTGGCTATACAAACCAAAGTCCTAAAATCATTAATGCTATGGTTAATACTGAGGGCACGAATGCCCAAACCATCTTCTCAGATAGAATGAAACTGGTTCAAGATTCAATTGCACAGATGAATAATGCTTTTCAGGTTTCTTTACAAAATTCCTTCCAGCAGATGAATAGTACTATCAACCAGAGTTTAGAAGAGATATCAACTTCATTTGCTAAGATGAATGAGGTTTATCTGAAGCAAGGGAGTCATAACATGTCCCCAAAGGTGATGGTTCAACCCCATGGAGAACCCAGACATTCATCTCCTGTTAAGCCTAATGATGGAGGTCAGGTTCTTGGCAGTGACAAAGAAAATCCAAGTTCTCACCTTGGAATTCACAAACATAAGGGTGTTCAGCAAAAAAAAAAAGGCTCGGGGAGCAATATTCATCAAGGTCAGATGCCATTTCATCAGGGGTAAATAACATCTCACTAGGGCAATTTACAAGTTCCTTAAGGCTAAGCATCAAATCCTTAAAACTAGATGTAAAGCCTGAAGGGCAACATTCTACCTGATGAAATATCAATTTATGATGGCCAATAGCAGATTCCTAAGGGAAAGTTGAATGTGTGTCTTCTCCTCAACCTCCAAAGGTGGAAGCAAACATAAAAGCGGAAAAGGAGGCATAAGTGGTATTAATCGATCCTATTAGTATGGATTTGAATAATAAGATCAGAGAAAAAGAGAAGTTGGTTCAGCCTTCCAATATGAATTCCAACTGGTTCATAAGCTACTGGAGACCAGTCCCTCGTAGGAGTTTCTCAGCACCAGAGAAAAAGCCTCATGCACTAGCTATATTAAGAAACAACTACAAACTTAAGCCGAGGAGGGATGACAATAAGCCACCACCAAAATTCAATAGGAAGTAACCAAAATTTATGGTGCTCCCACATGTTCTACTAAACAAGTAGTGGCATAGGGTGGAGCACAAAAAATTTCATCAGCCTGGAAGGAGATAAAATGAACAAGAGGTCCAACTTGAGGCTAAATTCAAATTTAAGCTAATAACTACAAATGATCCAATTTCAAATAAAGAGGACTTCATGACTCAGGAGGCTGAAGAAAATATTAATAAAATTCAAAACACTCAAGGAGCAAAAGGCATTGCAATCCAAGCCATAAGGCTTGATCAATCTAAAATGATGGTTGTTGAGAAATCATTTATGGAGATGTCAAAACCAGCTACAATTGGCATCTATGTCTCAACCTTCAATGCAATAATGGTTTTACCAGTTGACATTACTGTTGATGGTAATAAATCCCTTAATGCTTTCTTTATGGTAGGTTCGATTGTAATACTGAGTTTAGACAGTAGTTATATTGTATGGGACTGTACTAAATTACTGCTGAGTCTAAGTAAGGGAGGTGGTGCTAAAATATTTCCCACTATATGGGAAATGAAAGGAAAATAAGGAAAATAAGTAAAATAAGTAACTGGCCTTACACCAAAAGTTGCCACTTAGTACATAAAGTGGCAAAATTTTACTTTTTGGGTGAGTAAGTTGGCTTAATAGCCACTACTGTAAATAAATCAAATTTATTTTTGCTATATTTTAGTGTGTTAGTATATGTTTATTTTTGTGTGAAATGTGTTGATTATTGGTTTGCAAGTTAAGAATGATGTGAATGATAATTTTGTAAAATTTTGGCAGCATTTCTGCTGAAAATTGGTAATTTTGGTGGTAAAAAATATGTGGCTGTGGTGTAAAGTGTGTTGTGAACAATGATGCTATCAGAATAGTGCTAAACAAAGCTTTTATCAAAGCAACAAAGGCTTTGTAACATAAACATTATACAAGTATTGATATAGTACCAAGAGAATGTCAATAGAGCTAAAACTTTTATTACAACATCAAATCATATGTCCTACATTAGGATATAAAATATGCCAAATAGCACAATCATACATCATAGGTGTCTCAAGGTTTCCCAAATGTCCAGGCATTTTTGCCTAGTCGTCATGGCCTCTTGCTCCTAATTTACTGCATTTTCCTTTTTCCGTAAGTTGTTTGGCCTCATATTTTACTCTTTCCGCCATAATTTTGTTGAAAGACACCTTTTGCTCCATTCTAGTTTACGAGCAGAAGTAGATACGAAAATTACTGGCATAGAACTTAAAGACATGAGTTGTTTAAACAAGAAAAACAAAATAAGTATTTACTTTATTCAAACAAGCTCATCAAGTGAAAATAAGTGATGATACCTGGTTAGCAGTAATGGAAACCCTTTAGTATACAAAGCACTAATAGAAGTTAAATGAGTAGATGAAAGGTCAGAAACTTCATACATTTTACCTGATGAAAATTAAGGGAAATGGTTAGTGAGGGAATATCAAGCAAATACAAAACCATTTCATCAAGAGAAAAATGAAGAAATTCATTTCCACCAAGCAAGTACACAAAAATGGCTTTGGTGAAATCAAAGGTAATTTAGCCAAAATGAGCTAAAAGATTGTATTTGGCCTAAACCCTTGGTGAAATGATAGTATAAGTGTCTCAGTTGATGAAATTAAACATAAAATATCCATTTCACCAAACTTCATCAGGACATTTCTTAAGGGTGGTATGTCATCAATTCATTTAGGCTAAAAAATGCAAAATTAGCAGAATTTACCTGGGAAAATGGAGAGATGATGAGCAAAAAAGATACAAAGTAGCCATTCTGTTAAATTTTGCCAAGATATGTCTCAAAAGATGTTTCATCAGGCATTCAGGATAAATAGTGCAAAAATACAAAACTAGTTTAAATTAGCTAAATTTACCTGGGGAAATGTAGGGGTAGGGAGTAAAAAAGTTGTAAAAAAGCTATATCACCAGGTTTTCCTACGGAAATTTCTGAGGGAAAGCATGTCATTAAGCAATGTAGTCCGAACAGTGCAAAAATGCAGAATTAATAAATCGGCAAAATTTGCTTGAGGAAATGAGAAGATAACAAGTCAAAGGGGCATTGTCAATTATAAAATGCAATAATAAACTGATTATACCAGGGGTTTTAAAAAGTTAAGGACTATATTTGACATTTTATGCTAAATAGTAAAAAATAATATTTTACCTTAGTGTAATACAACTATTGATGTTTTATGAGAGACAGTGGCTAAGTGTAAATTTTAGAGGCCACTAAAATGGAAATTTTGCTCGGTGAAATGCCTGAGCCGATTAAAATTATTGGGGAGATGATATAAAATTTAAATAATCGGCTATGAACATGGTTTGATACATTTATAAATTTTGGTTAAAATAAAAGAATTTCATTAAACAGATTTTTGCGATAGGCCAAAATTTTGTTAAATGCAAAAAGAGACACTTTTAAGCAAATAAATTACTTTGGCATTGCTTGCTAAAATAAATTTAGGCTTTTCTTATCAAAAAGGTCATTTTTTGTAAGATGCATGCATATGTACCCTTGGGGTAATAACATGTATTAACTTCATGATGCCTAAAGTATTTTGCAAAATATATCTAAGCATGTTTCATCAATCAAAATTCTAGCATTCTATTGGTTTCACCATATTTCATAGGAGAGTTACCAATGCACATCATCAACACAGAGTTTTATTCATTCAACAGAGACAGAGATGTGAAATCAACTTGAAATGGCAGCATTGCTAACTATCAAAAAGCAAATGTCTCTTATCAAAGCAAGAAAAAGCCAATCAAAATTAAGCAATATTTTCCCTAGTATCTAGCACATCAGTTTCACACAAACTTAACATCATTGCTCAATGTGTAGGATTTGTAAATTCATCAACACAATCAACACATAGAGTAGGCAAAGAAATTTATCTGAATTATGTTTTCTCCTAAAGTATGTCTTGATCAGAGGAGGGTTGTATTTGTTGAATACACTGAACGAAGTAGCTTTGATAGAAATGAGGTGAATGTTATCGGCGAAGAGCCAGTGAAAGTAGCGAAACCACTAATGTAGTTGCTACTGGTGATGCCTATAAAGGAAGCAGAGATAGCAACGATGGCACTGGTGTAGTTAGAAGCGGCGTCTCCTTCCCCTGGTGGTTGCTCGGTATTGACCTTCTCTTCTCTTCCTCGTGTGACATTGGCAACGACATCGGCAGTAACTTCTTCTCTTCTTCGCTCGATGCAAGCAGTGGAGGAAGTAGTGTCAACGATAGCGACCTAATCTTCCTTCTTTCCTCAGACAGCAGTGGCGGGAGCTCTTCCGTCGGTGATGTTTGTCTCAACAGTGCGAACGACAGCTATGGTCTCGTCGATGGCGGCAGTTGAAGGAGATGGACATTGTGAAGGTGAAGAGAGGAAGTTGAAGGGTTTTGGGTTTTGTAGGGAGGATGAAGAAGAATTTTGATAGGAATTTAAAATTAAAAGAGGAAGATTTTGGGAGTTTTGGTGGAGTAAATTTTGAGTATTTTCCTTAATAGACATAAAATTTTATTGGTTAAATACTTATAAGGAAGCATCTGTGCAAGGGTTAGGTGAAGAAATATTAATTTCACCAGGAATAAAGTTTTGAATTTGGTAGTCTGAGGAGGGAAAGTTAGTAGAGGAACTTGAGACTGAGTCTTTATAATATTTTTGGCCCATTCTTGTCTGTCTACAACGTGTTATTGGTGTTGGTCTTGGGCCCTTTTGTGTTCACTCTCGATTTGGCTTTGTTCAAAAAGTTAGAGTTGAATAACTTGGTAGAAGTGTCTAGTAAAATCATCAAATTTCACTTTAGGCCTTGCCATAATTTGGAAGAAGAAAGGAGATGAAAGAAGAAATAAAAGGGTGATGGACTATTTATACCATATAACCACCTATGGGCTTGGGCCTAAGCTAGTTATATGCGAGGGACATTATTTAGGGCCAATATAAATTTGGATTTTTATTTTAATTAAAAACCTATTATATCAAGTCCAACCCATTCAAATGAGACTTGGTGATTAAGTTTATAATTAAGTAAAAAGAAAAAAGAAAGCTCCAAATGCTTAACATACAGGGATGGGTCTTCTGCTTATTCATTAAGGTACCATTGCACCGAGTCCACACCTAAGGAGGAGAAGGACCTACCCCGGTCTGAGCCTACATTGACCTTGGTGTCTCTCATAGAAACTCCATAATGGAGAAGAGTAGAGTCGGTTCTTAATGGGGGAATTATTGCATAAATTGAAAAGCTTGATGAATGAACTTCTTTGAGAAGTTAATGAGGACATCTTTATAAAAAGATCCAAGGATAACAGAACCAGGCATAGAATCCAATCAATCAACAAATCATAAATCAACAAAAATTAATAACAATCATCATTCATCAGTCATTTTCTGTAACTTTCTTGTTCAAGCAATTTTTACATTTTCTTTATCAATTTCCTATTTTTGTTAGTTAATTTCAGCTTTATTTTACTATTTCACCAAGCTTATCAAATATTACACCAGTAGAAAACAAATTTTCATTCTCTTTTTAAACATTTACTGCCAAAAATTATAAAATCACAAATACTCACGTTGGAATTCAAGCAAATTGTGGTAAAGGAGCTTGGGAACTCATAATTTATCTGAAAAAATCAGAATTTATTGAGGAAATAATTTTTCTTTGGCACGCTCGAACTCGATTTATAAAAAATTGGAGCAACACTATTCAATTGTTAAAAAAGGGTAAAGATGCATTTTTACCCCTAATGTTTATACTGAGAAGCAAATAAGCCCTTAAAAAAATATTTAGAGCAGTTTAAAAATAAAGATTTTAAGCCCTTTACTTAACGGAGGATAACCTATTTGTTTTCTCCTTATATCAAATTGTAATTTTTTTAACATAAAAATATCAATTAAGACCCAAAAGTTTATTTTCCTTTCACTTTACCCTTCTCTCTCTCCTTTACCAACACATCACCATTATAAAAAAAAAAAATTTATTGTGGGGGGGGGGGGGGGGGTAATTTTCACCCACGGTACTCAACTTTTAGGCTAGATACCATCAAGGTATCCAATTTTTAAATCGTAATGATAAACTCCCCAATATTTTATTACATTTCAAGTACAGTGCCCACTCCCAATTTTCAGCCGACGAGGTTGACGTGGAGCTGACATAGATGCTGATGTGGTGCCACATAGGACCATGTCATCTTCCACATCAGCCACTACTTTTTCCCCTCATCTCTCTTTCTCCTACTCACTTGACCATTCTCTTTCTTTACATCCCTTCACCTAGCTACTGGTCATCCCTCTCGTTCTATTCACCCATTTTCTCTTCTTTTTACAACATAAAGCAACTACAGAGCTGTTTCATAACCTTTTGAGCTTTGTGTGCCAGTCTCTTCTTCTCTAGTTGCTTTCGGCTCTTTTGTTTTTTGAAGAAAAAAATTGCAGTTGAGTTTATGAGCTTTACATAAATGGAAGGTCTGATTGCTATACAGGAGGCTGCTTCTCAATGCTTGAAGGGTATAGAACATTTGACCCATCTCATGTCTAACTGATCAAATTACATGGATTGCACGGACCTCACTGACATCACCGTCTCTAAGTTCAAATAATTCATCTCCCTCCTTAATCGGACTGGTCAAGCTCACTTCAAATGCTATCCTATTCAGTCTTCCTCTTCTTTATCCTCTTTACTTGTACCGTCTACTTGTATTTCTCACTCTCAAGGTATTAACCTAAATACCAGTGCTCCTGTACCTGCTCCAGCTCTAGCTAATGATGATGAAGAGAAGAGAAGAGAAGAGAAGAGGAAAAAGAAGGTATCTTTATTTGTTTGAGGTTAAAGATCGATGAAACCAAATAAGAAAAAAAATGAAAGTGAGTTTTAGTTGAAGAGTTGAATTTGAATATATTAATGCAAAGAAATAAACTTTTGGATCAACATCCACAAAGAGCTCATACTGAATTAATGAAAAATGAAGGCTTGACCTCTGATTTGGCGTCAGATTTGACCTCTGACCATGAAAAGCATCAGAGGGTGAGCTTTGTGGCTTTGAAGCAGTAGAGCAAACAAGGCCATAGGCTTAAAGAGAAAGCAAGAGGTAGTTGTGCATGCATGTAAGAGAAAAACCTCCTCTACTTAATTGAAATCCAAACAAACCCAAAATCACAGGGGCTTCAAAAATATTCCTCTTTAGATTTTTCCTTTTTTGTTAAATGATTAACTCTTGATTAACTATAATTACTGCTATATTATGTTGCCTATTTAATATTATATCTTAAACGACTACCTATTTGAATAACCGAAGCTGATTAGAGATTGTTGAAGGTGGTTGCTATGTGAGTATTGTTAGGAGTTGAAGAAGATAAAGAAGAGTAAAGTGAGGAAGGGAAGAGAGAGAGAGCGAGAGAGGAAAAAAAGGGTAATTTTTTTTAAAAAATAAATGATGATGTGGTGCCTCATGGTATTATTGTTCACTTTTTGACCCACATCAGCCACCACATTAGCGCCATGTCAACCTCACCGGTCAAAAATTAGGGTTGGACACTGTATTTGAAATATAACAAAAGGTTGGGGAGTTTATCGTTACGATTTAAAAGCTGGGTACCATGGTGGTACCTAGCCTAAAAGTTAGGTACCATGGGTGAAAATTATCCGTTGTGGGGAGATACCAACATTGAGAGATTCAGTTTTGTAATTTATGGCTCCTGTACATTAGATGCTCTCTAACAAAATGTTCTTCATTGAAAATCTATTATATGTTTCAACTCTCAATCCCTTTCTCTACAGAATTTGAAATTAGATCTCACTCACGAAGTTTAATAAATCAAAGAAAATAGAAAGAAAAGTCTCCCTGAAAAGCTTATCATGTTCTTTCTTAGTGCTATGATTAAAATATTGCTAGCAAGAGAAAAAAATGAAACGAAGTCTTTTGTAAAGAACTTAACTTTTGAGTCAAAAATGGATCAAGAAAGCAGATGCCCCTTTTTCTTTTCTTCTTCAAAGAATTTGTAACTTAATCTCAATTAGATCAATAAATTTGAGAAACATAAATGTAGTTTGGTTTAAGGGAGGCTCTACTTTTGAATTTAGAATTTTTGTGCATCCATTAACAATTGTAATCTTTTGTTGTGGTATAATATACCCTACATTGATAAGTTTAATATCTCTCCCTCACCCACCCACACCACCATCATCAACTCATCATAAAATAAACACACAGTTTAAGGTTTGATTGGTAAAGAGAAGGAAAAAAGAATCTATCTATTTTTCGGAGAAGGAAAAAAAAGAAAAAAATGCAGAGAAGAAAAAAAGGAGTGGAATCTTAATTCTCATATCTTTTCTAATAGATTAGCATCTATCTCTTAAAAGAAAAATACCCAATTCCAATTTGATGGTAACAACTAAAAATAGAATTAAAAAAAAAACACTCATACACTATACTCTCACTTGCAAACACACAACGCTGCTCACTACACTTCTTCAATCCATATTGATTTTAGATCATTATTTTGGACAAGATAGCAATAAATAATAAGAAAAAGAAAAATATTGAAGTGGGTGAATAATGGTAATGGTGATGGGAGAGAACGAGGAGATCTTAGTAGTTGTTGACACCTGGGCTGGCCTGGCCCAAAAATGAGAGCCCAATGATGAAAGCCCATAAAAATAGATCCAACAATATAAGGTTTGAAGTCCAGCTCATTCAAATAACTTATCTCAACCTAATCCTAATTTAATAGATATATGTAATCTGTACACCTTATCAGATAAAAAAAAAATTTGTAAAAGAGCAGGTGGCTTCCACAGCCACCTGCTTCCGTTAAACTTTCAAATTATTATTATTATTATTATTATTATTATTATTATTTTAAAATTGAGTAACAGTACACGGTTGTCCATAAAGTGATTTTTTCTTCTTATTTGGCAACATTGCATGGCACTGTTGCCCGCCTTATTTTATTATTTTATTTATTATTCTGATTTTTTATTTGTTTTTATTTTATTTAGTTTATTGTTTCTTTATTTTAGTTGCTAGTTTTTTTTATTTTTTTGGGTTTCCTTATTTTTGTGTATAATATTTATTTATTTCTATTTTTTATTTAATTGTTAATTAACAGTGATTAGATTAGTTAAGAATATATGAATTAAATAATTATTTATTTTATGATTAATTTAATAAAGTTAGGTTATTTGACATTGTAAAATATTTCAATTAATTCTAGATTTAACTATAATTTTTGTAATTTATTAATTAATATGCAATCTAGCTATAATTTAGTTATTGATTATTTATTTTGCACTAACCTTATTCTATTTTTGTAGGATATTCTTTAGAAAAATTTAACCTATGACTTGTATTGCAGGCCTATGTATTAGATAGCCCATGGGCCACTAAATTTAATTTTTGACTTTAATCCATTTAAATGGTATTTTATTTATTTTATTTTGTATGTAAATATAGATTGTAGCTCTTTTCTCATCCCTCCCTTTCTTTGCATGTGTTTTTTATATTATTTTAGTTATCTGTTGATTATTTATGGTAAATGGTGTGGATCGATGTATTTTTGAATATGGTGTATGTGATTAATAGTGATTGACCAAAACCTATTTTTATGTAAATTGACTAATTAACAAACTTGAGCCCAAAATTAAAATTTGAAAATTGATTGAGGCGTACTTGCATGTAATAAAAGGGGTAATTAAGTAATTAAAGATAATAAAACATAAAACACAAATGGAGGCTGATCGCAAGATCGGGTGGGCCATTCAAAAGTCCATACCCAGTTTTCGGACCTAATCTCTAAGGACAGCTTTTGAATTTCCTCCGTGGGATCTAGTTATTTTAAAAGTATTCCCGGATTTCACCCGGATGACGACTCTATTCTCCAAGCAAAGCTTATAAAAGGCCTAAAGTTGTATTTTTAGTGGACCCTGAGCCCGTACAGTACCGTGGTCATCAAATACTTAGACGTGCGCTGAACCCCACCGCCTATAATGGCGACTCCACTAGGGATAGAGAAACTGGTTACAGTGTTTTGTGTTTTATTACGTTTGATTATCTAATTATTCTTTCCACATTCACTACATTCTTTTTACATACTGTGCACAAAGTCCCAATAATATGATAATAGTTGTTGCTCTGCTGCCTGTGTTTCACTCAAACCTGGTGGTAGGGTGTACAACTATTGTCACTTACAGTGGAGTACAATTGAGTATATCATTTGGACCATTGAGTGGGGAGATAAAAAGAAAGTATATAAAGACTGTGGGAGCCTTTAACTTTACCCAAGACTCAGCCCATGTAGTGCCCTAGCAACTAGCCTTAAGTCTTCTCTAAATGCATGTGTTTTGATGCCATATAGTAGTCTTATTCATAAAGCCCAAGCCTAATAATGATGAACTATTTCAGATTGGGTTTTTGTCATTCTACCATGGCCTGTTATATTGGACTTTGATTTTATAGGTGATATATGCTACTTGTTTGAAACATCTCGAGAGATTTATATATACGTTGGTTTTGTTATCCCCCGTTGATAATCAAAACCCAGACTAAAAATCCTAGGATAAGAGACTCACTATGAATACGTGTGTGGGAGGAATAAAGTTGGAAGGCTTCATTATTGAGACTTATGTATGTTTGTTATTTGTATATTTATTTCATAAACTCTTTGCATAAAAAAATAAAAATTACATGCATTTCATGCATACATGCCACTTATTTTCTGTTCAAAATGTATTTTTACATCAAAAGTCTCTTCTGTTTGGAAGCAAGTTAAGGGTAATTTGATCCTCTAATATCGAGAATCCACATAGTCAATTGAGACCATATCATAAGGAAAATAGAATATCAAGACTCTCCAGTTTTGATCTAGAATCCCCCATATTAGAAATTCTGAAGGAATTTAGGGATGATGTATGACAAATGTGCAGAGAGGTGTTTACTGAGATGTTCGAAAAAAGGCCCATGGATGAAGAAGACTCTAAAATTAGAACCATAGTTGGTGAACCACACAAAGGAAAATGGAAAGTGGTAGAGGATTCAGCTTAATCAGAATGGGAGAAAGATATGAAAAGGCAAATGGACCAGCTGCAAGCTACGATGAAGAAGTGTAGGTTCCACCATGACTTCACCGACCTGGATCTGGAAGAAAATGAACCACTACCTCTGAAGTTGAGATTTTTAAACATCAAGAAATATGATAGGATAAATGATCCTCACCTGCATCTTTAACAGTATGTCACCTTCATGAAGCCCACTGGACTGACTAAGACACAAATTATCAAGCAGTTTCTGATGTCGTTAACAGGAGCTGCTATTAAATGGTATTACACCCTGGATGCACATGTTCGACAAAATTGGAAGGAGCTATGTTCAGCCTTCATCAAGCAGTACGAGCTGAATTCTCAATTTGAGGTCTCTCTTCAAGAATTACAAAACACAAAGCAGGAGCCTAATGAATCCTTTACCAGCTTCCTTACTAGATGGAGAGGAAAGTTGGCTCAGATGAAGCATAAACCTGTAGAATCAGACCAACTACTTATAGCTGCAGAAGCTTACATTCCACCTATTGCTAATAAGCCGATGAACATGAGCATCAAGAACTTTGAGGAATTGTACCACTTTAGTGTGCAAATTGAGGGTAACATGAAGTTGGACATTTAAGAATGATTGTAGTTGTCTTTTATGGCTGTAATAAATCAGAATAATATTTTACTGTAATTTTTCTATTTTTATGCTAATAAATGTTAGACTGCTTAAATTACATGATTGTGAATTTGTTATAATTGTGCACCTTATGTTATGCTTGAATGAGAGAGAGATAAAAAAAGAAAAAAAACTCCATTGAATAAAATGGCTAAATATCAGGATCGACTTTCAAGTTCTCTTTGCACATCAAAACCTTAGCTTCTCCTCTACATAAAATGAATTGACTTTTTTTAAAAAAAATGACAAAAAAAAAAAGAATGAAAGAAAGAAGAAAAGAAGAAGAAGAAAGAGAATGAAAAAAAGAAGAAAAGAAGAAGAATACGAAAAGAAAAAAGAAAAAGAAATGAAATGAAAGAAAAAGAAAAGAAGAGAAAGAATAAGAAGAAGGAGAAGAAAAGAAATAAAAATCTCTATTCAATACCACATATCTTTGATAAAGTCGATCCTTGTGCAACCATTGAAAATTTTTCATCTTCACCTAAACTAATATAAAATTTCCTTCTAATACTCATCTTCACCAAACTTCTGAAATCCTTGTGAGCTGAAAAATAATTGACCAAAAAACCTGTAAAAGGCTGATCAATAACAAGCATAATCTAATGTATACAGTTGTAACGAATGGGTAATCATAAAAAATGAGCATGGTTGACATGATATTAGTACACGAAGTGTTAGACATGGACTCATTTGGATCAACAGCAAATTCTTATGATCAATAGCTAAAGTGGTCAACACAAAATATCAAACAGTCAGTCACATGAGTATCAAGTCAGTAGTGAGTAACGAGCACATCACAGCAGTATAAACATCAAGCAGTCAGGCTGACCGACAATCGTTAATTATCAGCATAATTTTACAACCACCCAGCTAGATTGAAAACTCTCAAAAAGGGAGAGCTATAGGCAAAAGAGGGAAAATAAATGAAATAAAAAATGAAAAGATCCAGCTAGGTTTGAAAACTCTCAAAAAAAGGATGGCCTAGGTAAAAGAGGGAATATAAAGTAAAAATAGTTACACTTTCAATCTAGAGGGCAATTATGAGAACTTCAGAAGCGCAAACACCTCACTGGGGGGTAAATGAAGCACCTTCACATTGAGCATAATGCAGCAGTATTGCAATATGAAAACATATTAAAATATCACCAAGCATGCAAGCAACAGTTGTATCTTCATCCCGGTCTAACTATGAAGAGTCTTAATTTTTATTTCCAATAATATTGGTCTCAATGGTAGTCTGTGATAGACTCAATGTGCAAATTTGGATTCTATAATAGAAAAAGAAATAAATTTTCCAAGATAAGCTTTAAATAGAAAAGGCGTTTGACTAATCGCTTATTTTGTAAAACTTGCTTTTGAATCTCATGCATACATGCATCACATGAAGTTGTGTTTGTTAAAATTATTTTCACAAGTTTTTTAGTATTTCAATCGTGCATACATCCGCTCAGTTATTTGTAAAATATTTTTCACCTGATGCTCGGAGTAGCTATACGGCTCGTCTTACTTATTTTTTTTTGCATGACGCCCAAAGTGGCTATATCGCTCATTTTACTTTTTTTTATCTGACGCCCGAAGTGGCTATATGACTCATTTTACTTATTTTTGCTTGACGCCCAAAGTGACTATACGGCTTGTTTTCCACCTGACACCCAAAGTGGCTATATGACTTCTTTTCTTGAGCTCGCCTAACGCCTGAGGTGGCTATATGGCTTATTTTAACTCATTTTGTCTAATACCGAAGTGGCTATATAGCTCAGTTCATTTGTTTCTCGCCTAATGCTCGAAATGGCTATAAGGCTTTCAACTTAACATTTTTAAAACCTCTTGATTTTGAACATTAAGGCTAACGGTTTGAAATATTTTTAAAAAATCTCTTGATTTGTGCACCAAGATTGACGGTTTGAATTGACCCTATTGGTTTTAAACATCAAGGCTGACGGGTATGGTTTGAGATGTCCTCTTGGATAGTTAACCCCGAGGATGACGGACAAAAACCCTAGTAGAAAAGTCTTTAACCTCTTGATTTTGAATATTAAGGTTGACGGCACAAGACTACCTTTTTTATTAAAATCCTATTGATTTTGAACATCAAGGCCGACGGAATAAAATCAGAACTTTTTTCATATATCTCATTCCGAAGATCAGAATCTTTCTTCGTTATTTGCATTTACGCTTTTTCATGAATTATTACAATGCGTGGTGTGTGCTTTTTCATAAATCTCATTACATTACTTGCATTTTAATTTTTGAAAACTGTAGACACATGGGCTGGTCTGGCCTAGAAATGAGAGCCCAATGATGAAAGCCCATGAAAATATATCCAACAATGTAAGGTTTGAAGCCCAATCCATTCAAATGACATTTCTCAATCTAATTCTAATTTAATAGATATATGTAATATGTACACCTTATCAGATAATTTTTTTTTTGTAAATTAATCTGGTGGCTTCCACCGTCACCTGATTCCGTTAAACTTTTAAATTATTATTATTTAAAAAAAAAACTTAAGCAACAGTGCACGACACTGTTGCCCATAAAGTGAATTTTTTTTCTTATTTGGCAACAGTGTTTTAATTTTTTTATTATTTATTATTATGATTTATTATTTGTTCTTATTTTATTTATTTATTTTTTATTTTAGTTGCTAGTTTTTTATTTTTTTGGATTTTCTTATTTTTGTGTATAATATTTATTTATTACTGTTTTTTATTTAATTGTTAATTAGCAGTGATTATATTACTTAGGAATATGTGAATTAAATAATTATTTGTTTTATGATTAATTTAATAAAGTTAGGTTATTTGACATTGTAAAATATTTCAATTAATTCTAGATTTCACTTTAATTTTTGTAATTTATTAATATGCAATCTAGCTATAATTTAGTTATTGATTATTTATTTTGCACCAACCTGGTTCTATTTGTAACATCCGTGTCCTGGAACAGGATTACTGTTCACTAATATGAATTAAGCATATTAATACTGTTGTTAATTTAATTTGAGGAATTAAGAATTGTTTGCCACTTTTATGAATAGATGATTTGGAGTTCGAATATTCAGTAATTAAGTCAATAATTGATATCGAATAAACTTGTGGCATGAAATTGAAGTTGATAAGATATTTAATCGTATTGAGATAAGCACTTATGAGGACATGTTATAAAGCACTAAAGATTGATGTTATTAGAGGAAGTTATAA
>CATIWO010283624.1:0-10525 GCA_949673435.1 Macaranga tanarius | reverse complement strand
TCGGATGTGGATGATAGAAAGTCTATCTCCGGGTTTGTCTTCACCTGTAATGGAGGTGCAGTGAGCTGGAAGAGTTCCAAGCAGAGTATCACTGCTGATTCCACTACAGAGGCTGAGTACATAGCCGCATCGGATGCTGCTAAGAAAGCTGTTTGGATTCGGAAGTTCGTCAGCGAACTAAGAGTTGTTCCTTCCATTGAGTCAGCAGTTCCTCTCTTCTGCGACAACAATGGAGCCATAACTTTGGCAAAGGAACCAAGGTCTCACCAGAAATCCAAACACATCGAAAGGCACTATCATGTTATCAGGGAGCTTGTTGGGAAAGGCGATGTTCAACCAATGGGTAGTGTTGAGTTGGACATAAAATTTAGAAATCGAGACTCAAAAGAGCATATTTTGTTGAAATCTTTATTCAATATAGTAGATACTCGCTTGGCTTATAACGGAGTCATCAGAAGACCAATTTTATAGGAGACGAGGGCAGTAACAAATATTAGGTACTTAACAATGAAAATTCCTATTCCAAGACAAGTCATTGTGATTAAAGGAGATCAAGAAGCCGCTAAACAGTGTTATTAACTCGCTACTAAAGTTGAACTAGAAGCCTTTCCAATTGAAACCTTTGTTAATTTTGAGAAATAAGGGATAAGGCCTAAAACAGTCGATGAATTAAAATTGTTGAAACTCGTTAATGGTAAGCTGATAAAAATTGGTGGAGAAATGTCCGACCAAGTAAAAAAGGAGATTGAACAAGTACTTCATAACCATGCATACACTTTTATTACTCAGGCAATAGAGACAGTGGGAATTGATCCAAATGTGGTTGCTCATAGCCTGAATATTGATCCCTCTATCAAACCAGTGATACAAAAAAGGCAAAACTTAGCTTTAGAAAGATAAAAGATCATAGCAGCAAAGACTACCAAGTTATTAGATGTAGGATTTATTAAAGAGGTCTCGCATCCTGAGTGGCTAACCAATATAGTACTCATCCGTAAGCCAAACGAAAAGTTTCAGATGTGCGTGGATTATATGGACTTGAATAAAGCATGTCCCAAAGATAGCTATCCACTTCTGACCATAGATCAGTTGGTGGATTCAACCGCTTGTCATGGGATGTACAGCTTTGTAGATGCAGTTTAGGGATATCACCAGATTCCCATGAAGAAGGAAGATCAAGAAAAAACTTCTTTCATAACTCATTAAGGGTTATATTGTTACAATGTAATGCCCATCGGCATCAAGAATGTGGGAGCTACATACCAGAGATTCATAAACTCCAACTTCAAAGAAAACATAGGCAATACTATGGAGGTATATATGGATGACTTGATCATAAAAAGCAGAAAGTTAGAAGATCATCTTAAAATCTTGGAATGAGTCTTTAATACGTTCAATCAATATAAAGTGAAGCTTAACCCTGACAAGTGTATTTTTGGGGTTTGGCAGGGAAATTTTTAGGATTCATGATCTCACAAAGGGGAATTGAAGCAAACCTAGAAAAGATAGAAGCTATTATCAATATGAAAGCGCCTACAACACTAAATGAGCTACAAAAATTGAATGGACGAATTACATCCCTGGGAAGGTTCATATCATGTTCAGCAAGGAAATGTTTTCCCTTCTTCCGAGCACTAAAGAACATAAAGAAATTAAAATGGAATGCTGATTATCAATTAGCATTCGAAGACATCAAAAGGTTTCTAACCTCCCCACCTTTGTTGAGCAGACTAACCCTAAAAAAACATTTTACCTTTACTTGTCAGTGGGCAACGAATCCTTAGCATCAGTACTCATACGATAAGATCAGGGAGAGCAAAATCCAATTTACTATATAAGTAAGATCCTTAAAGGATCAAAGATCCGCTATCCAAAGATGGAAAAGTTGGCGTTGGCTCTTATACATATAGTAAGGAAAATCCGCCACTATTTTTAAGCTCATAAAATAGTAGAGCAAACAAACCAACCTCTCAGAAAGATCCTACAAAACTGAAGACATCCGGATGACTCGTCCTATGGTCAGTTCAATTAAGGGAACATGATATATCCTACGAACCATAAACTGCAGTAAAAGCCCAAGTGTTATTGGATTTCATACAAGAAATGACCAAAGTCGAGGGATTCAGCAATGAAAAATCTGAATGGAAAATGAATATAGATGGTGCATCAGGAAAGCAAGGATCGGGTGCAGGTATCATCCTAATAGGACCCAAAAGGATAAAGATTGAGTATGCTATCAGGATAGCTTACATTGCTACGAATAATACGGCAGAGTATGAATCCTTAATCACTGAATTAAGGCTGGCGAATGACGTAAGAGCAGAAAGCCTCAAAGTACTTTGTGATTTTTAGCTCGTGGTTAATCAGCTGAAAGAAACTTTTAAAACAAAGATCCGAATATGATTAAGTATTTGGATAAAGCTCATGCACTTCTAAGAAGGTTGGAAGAAAATGGTGGGCAGCGGAGTTTAGTCCAAATCCCAAGAAGTTAGAATGAAGCTAATACACTAGCAAAATCCGCAACAGAAAATGAGACATTGTTCCAAAAACTGAAGCTTAAAGAGGAACTTATTAGCCCATCTACATAAGAAAATGCCCATCTACAGAATAAAACGAGGTGCTCAATACCTTTGAGATAGCAGAATGGATGAATCCTATAGCTGAGTATCTAGATTCAGGTAAATTACCTGAAGACAAAGATCATGCTAGAAAAATTTGAATAAAAGCAACCCAGTACTCATTGCAAAATGGAATCCTATATAGGAGGTCAATCAGTCACCCATGGAGTAAATGCATATCTCCTGAAGAAGAAAATTATATTTTAAGGGAAATACATGAAGGGATATGCAGAGCTCATGAAGCTCAGGCAATCTGGTGAAAAAAGTTCTTTTGCAAGGCTATTACTAGCCTATAATGTCTCAGGATGCACAAAATCTTGTGTGAAGCTGTGATAAATGCCAGATATACTCCCAGCTAATTCATTCACTAGCCTCTGCTCAGAGTCCCATAGGCAGTCCGTGGCCATTCGCACTATGGGGAATGGACATACTCGGACCTTTCCCTTTAGCATCACGGCAACAGAAGTTTATCATTGTGGCTATAGACCATTTCACTAAGTGGATTGAGGTTGAAACAGTTGTTACGATAACCGAAGCTAGGATTCATAGCTTCTTTTGGACGGAAATAATATACAGATTCGGAATCCCCCATACACTCATTACAGATAATGGGAAACAATTTGACAATGATAAATTTAAACAATTCTGTTCTGATCTCAATATAAAGTTACGGTTCACCTTATTAGCTCATCCACAGACAAATGGACAGACGGAGGTAACCAATCGAATTATTCTACAAGGCATCAAAAAGTGTCTTAATAGCAAAAAGGGAGATTGGACAAATGAGCTAGATAATGTCAGCTGGGCATACCACACTACTCCAAAGAGTGCAACTAGAAAATCACCGTTTCACCTAGCATACGGAATGGATGCTATGATACCAGTTGAGATAGGATCTCCTTCACTAAGAGTCTCCAAAGACTTGGACGAATCAAAAAATGAGGTCAATTGTAGGATATCTTTAGACATATGGAGGAAAAAAGGGAATAAGCTGCAGCGGTGGCCGAGGCTAGACGACAAAAAATTATTTATTACCACAATAAAAGAGTTCATTTAAAAACCTTCAATATTGGAGACTTGGTCTTGAGAAAGGCCGAAATAGGTAAAAGAAACTCAGGCATTGGAAAGCTTGGACAAAATTAGGAAGGCCCATACCAAGTCATTGAAGCAACCAATAAAGGAGCTTATGGACTCAACGACATGAAGAATAATACCATTCCTAGATATTGGATGTAGATAATTTGAGAAAATATTACCAATAGATGTCTGGAACAATCGGGTTAGTAAACCCAATCGATTTGTAATTTGCAAGTCATAAATAAAATAACTTTCTTTAACTCGTAGTGATGAACGAATAAAGATAAATCAAGCATTTATCACCGTCTATACATAACACGTACGAATCCATGACATTCGTACTAACATAAAATTTGAACGGGTCCACGATACTCGAACAAACATACGAGTCCCCGATATTCATACCACCATACGAGTTCCCTACACTCATATAAAAATAGAGTCCCTGATACTCGTAACCAACTAAGTACTCATATGGATCCCTGCACTGCACATCCATAAGCCCTCCACTCGTATGAATAATATACAAGTCCCTAATAAAGCGAACGAACAAATAGAATTCTTACAAGCCTCAGATACTCGCGTGAGTCCTTATAACTCATACAAATAACATACGAGTCTACCAAATATAAGCAATAAGTTCGTAATAACGCGACACTTAGAATATTTTATTTAGCACTTAATACGAGTTTAAAATAACTTTAAAATTCATACGAACACGAACAAGCAAGAATAATAAAATATCGTACAAATGCTTATCAACAGAGGTTCTTACAAATAGATATTCTGATATGTAAATAGACTCCATTGAAAGAAAAGAAATTTTCATTAATAAAGTTATTTGTGACATTCAAGGATAAGGTTTACATGCTTCTGAGCATCAAAATTTAAGTCTTAAGCTTAATGAGTATCTTCTTGAGCTGGAATGACTGGGGCATCACTGGCCTCAATACACTACTACAAAAATCGGATTTAGCGATGGAAAAATCCGTCGCTAAATTCGATAATTCTATTGATAATTACTACTACCGACGGATTGCCGACGAACACCAATCTGTCGGTAAAATTCTCGTCGCTAATTATTACTGACAGATTTTCAAATTCCGTCGGTAAATTAGTGATGAATTTTCACAATTTAGCGACGGAATATTACGTCGCTAATTACCGACGGAATCGTTTCCGTTGCTAATTACCGACGGAAATTCTTCCGTCGCTAATTTCTGACTAAATTGCCTAGGAGCTTTTTATCGACGGATTTTTTAGTCGCTAATTAGCGACGGAAATGATTCCGTTGGTAATTGTATTTTTATTAATTTATTAAATTTTTACTTTTTTATTAAATTTTTGAATTTTACCTGTTGAAAATTATTAAATTTTTATATTATTGCACCTATTGAAAATTACAATTAAGATGAATCACTGGATGATCATGTCTCAAGATGAATCGTTGAACATAATAGTTAGCTGAAAGCTGGAATATCAAACACTTAGCATAGAGTTCGGCTAAGAAGGGAAGCTTGTCCTCTATAAGCTCGGATGATTGTTTCACAGCATAAGCTTCGTTTGCCCATATGATAGGTACGTCAAGGAAATCTAACTCGTGCTCAATAATAAAAAACCGAGTCCTCTAAGATCGGTTGATGTTTGCTAACTTCTTAAATAAGCTAAAATTAGCTACGGCAGACATGGAGAAGGTCAAATCTCCCTTCTTCTTCATCAAACTAAACATGTATCTATACATATATACAGAGGGCTCTTGACCTTGAGAACGGGCCAACTCGCAAAAAGCGGTGAGAAACCTATACCCGTTAGGGTGTAGTTGTCTAAGGGCTAGCCCATAGACACAGAAAAATTCCTTAATGAATGGATCTAGAGGGAATCGTAGACCGCCCTCTAACTGATCTACATAAATAACTATCTGATTCCTATTATTTTCCTTGTTAGGGTTATGATGGGCTCTACAATGAGATTGGGCCTGGTAAAGTTTGTACTCTTTAGGAATCCTATACTTATTCCTACATAAACGAATGACCCCTTTACTCAATTGAGGAGGAAATTTAGAAGGATCTAAAGGAAGTCTTAGAGAGAGAGAGGAAATTTTGAAGTGAAGTGAAAATGAAATGAGGGGGTTTTATAGGGGATGAGCAATCTTCATTTCCCTCAAATGCCTCTGACAGTTAATAAATTCCCTTTCACAAAGGGAAGGGTAAAATAAGAATTGAGAGGAAATTGAAACGGTTGGCGGGAAGTTGAAAAGCTTCATCGATTAAAGAGATTTCAAAAGACACGTAGGCCAACGAATTGCCAACTTGCACAGATTACGAAGTGTCAATAAAACAAACTTATTGACACTCGTATATTTCAGAATGCGTTCGAATAATGGTCAAATGAGCCCGCATGATGCTTGGATCAGTACAAATCTTTCAAATTATCATAGCTTACGAGCACCAAAATTCGTAAAGACACAAACACGGAGGTTCGTAGTAAAAAAAAGGGAAGGATACGAACACCGAAGTTCGTAGACACAAACTTGAAAGATACAAACACTTCAATGTTAGTAGTAAACAAGACACTCGAATTTTAAAGGATTACCTACCTTAAGGAACGAGCGTCTAGGAGATCGTAGAACAAATATTTGCCTTACGAGTGCCGGAAAGTTGGTATATTTTTGAAACATAGTGATAACAAAATTAGAAGATAACAACATTCGAACATAAATATTCGATAATGTTGGGGTGGGACTATTGATAGTCCTATAAAAATAAGCCCTTTATTGATCCAAGCCTAAGCACAAGTAAAATCATATCCCAAAAAGGATATATGATCAGTGTTTTACTTGGGACAGAGAGCCGATTAGTAAGGAAAAGTGACTCAATATACTAATTCGAATTGGACTAGGTATATCTCTCATATGTCTATATAAGCACATGTTTTCTCTTAAATAAATGAACTTGAATAGATTTTCTCCGACTTAAACATCGGAGAACCTGTGAATCAAGGATCCCGGGCTCATTCTAGTTTTTCTCTTGTGCTTATAGGTCTTGAGAAGATTGCACATTCATCACCTACTATTAGTTCCGTTTATTCTACTATTACTTTATTATTTTTCAATGAAGTGACACACATGCATGACATATGTCATATAAGGGTTTAATTCATTCAAAACTAGAAATAATGTGCTAATTTGTTTCAAAATCGAGCAATTTGATCCCAACACAAGTTCAAGGGGTAAATTGACCTTTTGTCCATAAATCATGCATGTAAAAGTAATATGTTAGTAAAATTTGAAACTGAAAATTTATTAACGAACTAGTGTTCTGCAAAGTGCAAGGCTGCATGATTTGGCCATCACAGCTGAATAGTATAGAGAAGGGGAATACCGCATTAATTGACTACGTGCATAGGGTATGGTTATTTATAACAATGACATTATAGTACCACCTTATATCCATTAACTTCTCCGTATGTATTTAAGATTATTCTCAACCACAATTTTCGCATTTGCTTTTATTACACAAAGAAGTTACAGAATAAGGTTTGACAAAGTATTGGCAATGCTAGCCACAGCCTGAAGCAACTTCCAATTATTGTACAAAGTCGACTGCCATTTTGGAAACCAATTTCTTCCTTTCGAACTAATATCAGAAACCTTTATGTCCAACCTGTTGTTTCAGCATAAGGTCAGCATGATAGGCTTTATATCATGTGTAAATAGTTCGCTTCATTCTGGCGTGATGACTGCAACAGAGATCATGACCGCAACAGAAATGTTCTATAAAATGACTCACTATCTAACTGAAAAACATAAGCTTCCACATAGCCCCTTATATCAACAACCAAATATTATGCCAATTGACAAGTGCAGTTTGCTTAAATTAAGGCATTAAAAAAGTTAAAAAACGAAAAAGTTGCTGCTTTCACAATCTAGCACAGGTTCAGATATGGATACTAGTTAAGAATGCCATACTAAAAGTTGAAATCAATTCGTGCATGCGTACATGTGTGGTCTGTGTCCATATGAGAGATGGAAAAAGAGAAATAGTTAGCTAATTGAAGTACAACTCAAACTTATTTAGATTAACAAGCAACCATGGAGGAAAGCCCAACAATGTTTAGAAAACCCGATTCTCCTGAGACAGGAAATTATACAAACTTTAGATGCTCCACTCACTAAGAAATAATAAAAAGGTAGGAAAGTGGTGGAACAAGGATACTCTTAGTCCCTATAGCCTTGCAATGAATGTTCAATTGAGTCGCTAAACTGAATCAATGAGCAGTCAATTCCTTATATTTTGACAATAAAGTTCTATTCTATCATTAAAAGGAATAAAGTATTCTTATTGCCTATATCCCCATAGTTAGAAAAATGACCTAAAATTTTCACATTTCTATTCTTTGATTTTTCACCAAGCAAAGACAAACCATGAACCAACACATTTCCTACATGCTACAAACAACTTAGAAAGAAATGTAAAGAAAAAAAAAAGGAAAACAAGAATCAAGTTTGACATTCTTAGAAGAATAATATTGGCAATTTAGATCTATTATTACATTAAAAGAAAAAGAAAAAGAAAAAATCAGTTGAAAATATGATCCTGAAATTGAAATCCAAAAATTCCAAGCTACTTTTCTTCTTCTCATTTTTTTTGTTTCACAACATTATTTCATGAACCTGACTAAATTGCCAAGTGAAACACTCATCCAAGTAATTTACCTCATTAAAGTATCTTCTTTTTTTTTTTTTTTTTTTTCTTGCAGAGCCTCATTTTTTTCTCACTTTCCCTCGTTCTCTTTCTTCCCCTCACTCACTCTGCCTTACTTTCTTAGCAAGCATAACATCCCTTTTCAAAATAAAGAAAAGAAAAGAGAGTTATTCAATCCAATACCTAATCCAAGGACGCTACAAGTATTATTCTAGGTACACTCCCTAGTTTCCCTTCTTCCCATGCAGTGAAATTCTCTTGGATTGCAACTAATACTAGCTTAGCTAACTTTTTTGGAAAAGACAATTGCAGCTGATTCACTGAAAGAACCACTGGATGAGAACTAGTAGCTGACACCAGACAGTTAACTACCATTAGACCCTTTTGAGATTTTGAGACTTACCCATTAGAACATTTATAATTTAAGTTTGAAACTCCATAATCTGTGCAATGATTTTCATGGTTAAGAACAATGTTATAACACCAACAATCAATGGATTTAATGACAATCTTTAGCAGAGAAATACCATTATCAACACATCTGCTTTTATAGTCGTCTAATACAGAAACCCAAACCTATTCTTACTACTAAAACTTGTACATTTCTCCTCAACTGAGTGTTTTGCAGTTACAACACCCAAAAAAAGAATCATTGGTCACATGAATCAATTGCAGCCATTCAAGACAACAGAGAAAAAATCATAGGCGCAAGAAAAAATAAAAAATGGGATTTACTTTCCTAAGGGGTGGGCTATGAATGATGTGTTCAGTATTATACAACAAGAATGTGTTTCCATATGCTTGGCTCACCTCTATGCTTTCTCTTAACCTGTGGTTTCTCATAATTGAGCATTTGAATGAGAGAAAATGATGTTTTTTAAATGAATATTGGCTATCCAATACGTGTTTTACTGGACTTACATCAAGGATCTTGTTGAGACTGAAATTAATATTCAAATTTTAATGTACTAAGACTTTGCTGCCGTATAAGACACTTCTTTAGCAATGTCATATATTAATACAAGGAGAGTATTCACAGTGCAGATGATCAAATAGTTTGTAGGTGCTCTAGGAAGCAAGCTGATACCTCTACTGCATGGTGCAATATATTTGAACAGCCCAATATGTGAGGTTTAATTTGAGCAAGATATCAAACTGTTCTTTATTTTTCTTTGTTGGAGAACATATCCCAAATTGGAAAAATATACAAAAATAAAGTAGCACATAAGTGGTGTAGATTGAGGCTTAACATAAGCCAATTAGTTATGTGTTATATGGTTGAACTGACCATGGAGTTTCTACATCCTTATTTCAAGATATTCATATGTTATCCTCATTTATTCAAATAATACAGTAAAAGGAGTGCACCTGACCATTTCTAGCTTGACAAGGTGCCAACGGACTTAGCAGCTGAATCTTGTAATCCACATACCATGTTAGCCGGAACAGCTATGTCAATCATCTTTGGATATGGAAGGTTCAAATCTGTAAAATAATATATGACACTTAATATTCACTCTTTAGTAGTTGTTGTACAATGAATATCAGCCTCAAACAAATGTCATGCATTTGCTATCACTTACTTTCCATTATAGTTCTAAAAGTCTCCTGCAAAGAATAGCAGTTATGAATTGATTAGAGATGATGCTGCCAAATAATCATATAAAGAACAATAAAATGAAGCATAAATAATTTCAAACTTTTGTCAGTCTTTATCATGCATTATATTCAGCCATGCAAAAATTAAGGGGGTGTTTGGTTCAGCTTATTTAACTAGCTGATAGAGGTTTGTGATAAAAAAACTAAATAAAATATGTTTGGTAAATTTTAATAATCAGCAGCTGATAGCTGATTGATTCCCAATCAGCCACGGATTCTATCAGCTCTAATTTGTAGCTTTTTTAAAACCGCTGGTATAATTTTTTTTATTTGGACAAAATTAACCTTTTTTAAAAATAATCCTATTTGTGTTTCTATTGTTTTAACTAAACATAATTCTAATTATCAAATTTCTATCATCTTTCTTACGCTGAATTTCAATTTTTCTTCTTTACAAAAAACGTTTACTGTCATCACTTTACAGGTATGCATATTGCTTTCCTTTCTTTATTATATAAATTTGTGATA
>CATIWO010283612.1:0-18344 GCA_949673435.1 Macaranga tanarius | reverse complement strand
ATAATAATAATAATAATAACACCTCACGGTGGTTTTAAGTTATTTTCATCATTTAGTATTTTATTTATTTAATAATTAAAAATAAAATTATTATTATTATTATCATCCATATATTCAATAAGATGGGATGCGATGAGATGTGGAAATAATAATAATAATAATAATAATTAACATCTATATATATATTAAATTCTCACCCTTAAAATTATTAAGCCCAAATTTTGACACGTGTCCCTACTCTTTATTTAGTATTCAGCTCTATAAGCTTATGTGTTCAATTCTAAAAATTTACAATATTTTCCTAAATAATCACAATATTTTCCTAAAAAATATATACAAATTATTTAGTCAATTACTTATTTAAAATAATCTCCTTTTAATTTAAAACTCTATTTAGTATCAACCACTATAAAACTACTTATATTTATATATATATATATATATATATATATATATTAAAAGATTTATTTTCATTTTTTTATATATTATATTCTTCATATATATAATTTAATTTAAACATATTGTGAATTTAACCTTCATATTCAAAGGTTATTTTATAAACGTTCCGCACAACGCACGGATCCACAACTAGTTATTAATTTAATAATTCATTTCTATATATGTATACACACATGAGCTCTCTCATTTAACACTAACTTCATATATATAATTTAATTTAAACATATTGTGAATTCAAGTTGGAATTTAATTAATATTTGATTGGCTTATCACATAAATATATATAGGCATGAGAACATGAGATACAAGTGCAACTAGAAGAGGAAAAATATAGATAATATATCCTTCTGCACAATCTGAACGTGGCCAACTCATTTGTCTACCTACTACATTGTAAAATTTTAATTAGGTCAACTTACATATTTAGCTCTTCAAAAAACCAATTCAATCAGATCTTAATTTTGGAATAAACTATTTGTGACATATGTATTTCTTTTATTCATTGACTTCATTTAAACATATAATTATAAATTTATAATTATATGGTCATTAATTATGTGCATTAATTAGATCAGTGATAGTATACACCAACAAAGTCCACCATCCTACGTTTTAGACACCATGGCTGCAGCCAGTACTTCTCGATCTCATCATTTTTTTTAGCCTTTAATTTGCATGATTTTTCAGTTTAATTAGTATTTGTAATTTGAAAATTTTATTTAATTTACATATCTTTTTAAGCATTTTAGTTGAAGTGGTTTAATTTCCACCACAACAAAAGAACAAGAGGATAAGAGATTGAATTATATTCTTTATATTGAATGTACGCACCTTTTACTACTTAAACAGTTAAACTACTCATAGTAAGAGGGACAATTTACATAGTTCTCTTTTTACTTTAACTAGTATTCGGAATTTGAAAATCCTATAAACTATTTTTAGATGACAGTGCCATTAAACCTATTTTTAAAAATTAATTTTTTCATTAAAAGTTTATTCATGGTGTCTAAATTATTATTATTTGCGTCCCTAAAATCTGCATCCAACAATAATAATAATATAAAAAAATAGCAACTTGTGTTTAATTTTTAGAATTGGCATCCAAGAAATAAAATATATTTAAATGCAAGATGCCAATGTAAGAAACGTTAATGTAAAAATGTATCTTTAAAGGGAAATATTAGATGTTAAAGGAGGCGAAGTGAGTGTAAAGGTTTTGGCTTTTTGTATTTCTTGTTAATAATCAATGTTACAGAGATGGTATATATAAAAGGAGAATGATAGGTATCTATGTGAGAGACACCAATAGTGTGTCTCATAAGAAAATGATAAAAAAATTTTATTCAAATTATATTTTTATCCCTAGTAATTATATAATATAAAAATTATATAATAATTTAAAAATAGTTATTTTAATTAATTAATTAATTAAATTGACAAAATCTAAAACCTAAAAAAGAACTGGGTGAACCTGTCGTGTCATAATTTATAAACTTTAATATTATATTTATTTATTTATTTATATATTTATATTTATAAAAAATCTCATGGGGGGCACAAATTCCCCCACGAGACAAATGCTTGGCGTCGCATTTTCCATATATAAAATATTGTACACGGATAACAAGTGAAGATGTGTACAACTATAACAAACTATACAGCCATAACAAACTAACAAAATAGTAACCGAATCAATTTATAGCTTTATCGCCCCCTGCAAATAGGTGGGAGATGAGTTTTTGAAAGCGAGATGATGGCAGGAATTTGGTGAACAAATCAGCTAGTTGGTCATGAGTGGAGACAAAGTGAAGTTGGAGAAAACCTAAAGCAACTTGTTCACGAACAAAGTGGTAGTCCAATTTTATGTGCTTGGTGCGGGCATGAAACACAAGATTGGTACTTAAATAAAGAGCACCAACATTGTCACAAGATAGAGTAACATAGGGAATCACATAACCAAGTTCACTTAGTAGAGCACGAAGCCATATTAATTCAGAAGTGGCATTAGCAACAACTTTGTACTCACTCTCTGTGGAAGAACGAGCAATGGTGGGTTGCTTTTTGGCTAACCAAGAAATCAAAGAAGATCTAAGATAAATAGCATAACCTGAAGTAGAACGTCTGTCATCAAGATCACCACCCTAATCATTGTCGGTATAGCACTGTAAGGTAGGTGATGTATTGGCAGAGTAGAAAAGACTAATATTTTTGGTGCCTTGAATATAGATACCGGGTGATTGTTATATCATGTTTCTTAAATTCTTGGAGTTCAATGTGAATTTGGAGTTGACGATTCTGGGATACAAAACCAAAAGCACTTGCTAGTGCTTGCCATGCTGCAAAAGATGTGGTCATACCAATCATGTAGGGAAATACTTCTTCAGATAACGAATAAAAAATCCAGAAGAGAAGGAGCTGATCTTTTTGTTCCCATTCGGTGTAGGCAGGATTAGGAGTTAGAGGTCCTGAGTTATTTGTTGAAGGTATAGTAGGTGAAGGTGCAATCATGGAACTATCAATAAGTCCATTGAGTTTATGATAATTGAGAAGGGGTAGGAATTGTGTCTTCCATGTGAGATAATTTCGAGAGGTTAATTTGATAGAGAGGGAATGATTTGTGGTGGTAGAGGTAGGGAGATTGGAAGAAGAAGAAGGAATAATTTGCCCAGCCATATTATGGCTTTAATACCATATAAAGATTTTGGCTTTTTGTATTTCTTGTCAATAATCAATGTTACAGAGATGGTATATATAAAATATTGTACACGGATAACAAGAGAAGATGTGTACAACTATAACAAACTATACAGTTATAACAAACTAACAAAATAGTAACCGAATCAATTTATAGCTTTATCAGTGAGTAGTGCTATTTGATCTTCTATTTTTATTTTTGAACATTTAGTTGGAGTTATTAATTTCTAATACTATAAGGGAAGAGACCAAAAAAAGATGGGGGATTAATTCCGGATTTCCACAACTAGATGTCCATACTTTTTACCACTTGAGCTACTGTAGGCGGCGAGGTTCAGTGTGCGCCCAAGTGTTTGGCGACCACGACATTATGCGGGCTCAGTGCCTACTAGAAATACAATCACAAGCCTTTTGGGCTTAGATCGGAGAAAGGAGTCGCCACCCGGATGAGATTCGGAATAATTATATAACAACTGGATCCCACGGAGGGAGCCCGACAACCGTCCTAAGAGACTGGGTCTGGAAACTGGGTATGCATTTTTAGAATGCCCACCCAATCTTGCGATTGGCATGCATTTGTGTTTTGTGTTTTATTATTTTTAATTATTTAATTATTTTTTATTAACATGCAAATTGTAATTACCTCTAAATAAATTTGAAATTTTACAATTTAGTCCATCCTTCATTTAATTCAATTTTAGCTGCAATTAAGTCTAATTCACAACATTCATCCACCATTGACAGTAAATAAATAACCACAGCAAATAAAGAAAGTGCACACACAAATAAAGGAGAGAAGAGAAATAAATACAACCCTTATTCGCACACACAAGTTAAAAATACGGGAAATAAACCAAAATTAAGTCTAAAAAATTCAGTGTTCAATGAGACACTAATTATTCAAGCTTGCAGTAGATTTTAAATTAGATCTTTCAAAGAAAATAACCTACAAACATAAGAAAGTTAGTACCGAATAAATAATAAAAAAAAAGGAATGGTAAAATTAATTTAAACCCAATCTACTACACTGATTCATTTCGAGGTTCAATTAATCTCTAGAAGATAAAAGAATAATTACAAGCTATTAGGCCCTCTGGACCGCGTAGAGGCATCACCTCTCTGTTAAAGCGTCGCCTCATGGCATAGAGGCGAAGTTTACTTCGCCTCAACATGCTGAGGTGTCACCTCTTCAATAGCAACCTAACAATAAAAAAAATAAATTATAATAAAAAAAAAGGGAATGGTAAAATTAATTTAAACCTAATCTGCTCAACTGATTCATTTCGGGGCTCAATTAATCTCTAGAAGATAAAAGAATAATTACAAGCTACTGGACCCTCTGGACCGCGTAAACGCAGCGCCTCTCTGTTAAAGCGTCACCTCATGGCATAGAGGTGAAGTTTACTTCGCCTCAACGTGCTGAGGTGCCACCTCTTCAATAACTACCTAACACACATAAATAAAAAATTAACAGCATAACCATTCACGTAAACAAACACAAAACTTAAATGCAGTGAATTCATAATTTTATGCAGGACAGAAAATACAAATCCTATTTCAATAAGCTTAAAACATGTATATGCTTTATAATTAAATTCAATCATATGAAATAAAATGAAAAGGATGAGTTTCAAAATTCCTACTGTAAAAATTTGGTCTCAAAAGATGGTGATGATCATTAAGAAGCACCGAACAAAGTGAATTCAGATTCCGGCCTTCGATTTCAAAAAGCAACCAATAGCCACATGACCCTCTTCCCCTTTAGTTTTCTTCTCTGTGTTTTTTTTTTTCTTTTTTAGTCTCTGTCTTTGCCTTCTTTTTTTGGTTCCTCTCAGAAGCCAGCTATAACCCCCCCTCCAATAATTTCTTCTGATCTTTTCCTTTTTATTCTCCCTCTCTCTCCCCTTATCTCTCCCATTCCCACTTTCTCCATCCCTGTCTCCGGTCCCTATAATCACGTTCCAGAGACACGTGGTTTACAAGCTATTAGAGTGGAGAGATTCACGCCATTTAAAAAAATTGACATTTTTTTTTTAGAATAGACACCACTAAGGTGCCGCCTGAGTGAAGAGGCGGCCCCTCTGTGGACCAAAAACCTATAGAGGCGGCTCTTCTATGGCTTTTGATTGGGCTTTGTGGGCTCTAATGCTGATTGGGATGAGCTTACTGGGCTAGGTTGAATGGGCTGTAGGCTTTCTTTATAAGGGTCAGGGACCATTTTTCATACTATCGAGTCCATTTTGTTGGACTTTCATCATTGGACTTTCGATTTTGTACCAGACCAACCCAAATGTCAACAAGGGACATTTGATCTTCTACATTTTAATTAATTCAAATAAAAATTTATAAGGATAAAAGTGTTTTTTTTAACTCTATATTTTGTCTTTTTTTTTCTCGCTATATATCGGATGACATATGTATCGTTGTCTATATCTTTAAAGGGTAGCGATATGCATCGATCTCTCGGGGTGTGATACCGACTAAAAACTCATCTACAGAGGGATTGTAATTTTAAAGGGACAATTGGATAAACGTCCCAGCGCGACATGACATTACCCACCTTTAAAATAATTGAAAGTTGAAAAAAAATAGGGTAGCGATAAGTGTCTCGGTCCGAGACAATCTCGGACCGGGACAATTACCACTTTGGTCCCCCATTTTACAGAGGGTCAGAAATATTTGGAGGGTTAAAAGGTAATTTTACATGTAAAATTACCTTTTTACCTCCCAAAAATTTTTCAATTTCTTATAACAGGAGGGGCAAATTGATAATTTGATTCTCCCGCGTCGTGTCTCAGACCGAGACACGACGCATTACCCAAAAAAAATATGCTCCTAAAAAACTAATAAAATACAAAGTACTGTATAGTTTTACCGTACCAATTAAAAAATAATATTCTTTATTATACTGTAAAAATTTTATTAAAAAATAAAATAAAAATACTTACTCGTCCTATTTTTTCAAACATATTTACCTTCTAATTATATCTTTATCTGATTTTTTTTAATTGCAGAGTAAAGTTGTAAAATCTAATCTGACTGCTATCATATTATCATTATTTAGCTTTATAAGAGTAAGAAATAATAATAATAATAATAATAATAATAATAATTGACATGATCAAAAGTACAAGCAATCATGAATTCCACATTAAAGTTGTTGAATTACAATAAATTAAACAAATATCATTTTCCCTAATTTTCGTGTAGGAGAAATTTCCATATTCTTTAAATTATTTTATATATATATATATATATACACACATATTTCTTTTGCAGCAAGGAAAAATTAATGGGCCAATTTTTTTAAAAGAGCCCAAAACCTTTCTTCTTCTTCATTAAAAAGCCCTAATTTACACTGTTACTCATTTCTTCTTCGACCCTATAAACCCTAAACCCCTACTCCTTTCTTGCTTTACCAAAAACAAGACTGCAAGGTGTGCTCTGTTCTTTTTTTTTCCTTAAAAAAGTTCTCTTTACTGTAATCTTATTTTCTTTATGATGTTATGTTCTGTTTGGCACTCAATTTTTTCGTTCTGTTTCATTGATTTATTTGTGTGATAGAGAAAAAAAAAAAGTGAACATTTTTGGGTGTCAGATTTTTCATTTTATGCTGTTTAATTGAGTTGGGTTTTTTTTTTTTTAATTAATGGGTACCTAAAAAAAATGTAGAGATCTATCAGTTATGTGTTTTGTTTGTTTATTGATGATTTTGTGAATGAAACACCTGCCCGGATTAACCCTTCAAGTCACTGAATTTTTCCTTTGTTTTCTGTTCAATTTCATCAAAGTTATTGTCTTTTAGAGTAATTTTTGTTGTTGATTGCTAGAAATATGCATAATTGTTTGTGTCAGCGACTCAAATGTGTTAATTTAAAATATTGTGTTATAGACATGTAAAAGATCAAGCTTTGATTAGGGATGATACACTTTCTAATTGTTTATTTTAGTATTATTTGGGTGCTTCTGTTCCAGTTTGATTCCGTTGACATTGTGATTTTGTTCTCAGCTTTTTGGGAGAATGAATTTCAACAATGTCAAAGTTCCTAAGGTTCCAGGTGGTGGTGCAGCGTCCTCTCTGATTAAGCTTGGTGTTTTTGGTGGGCTTGCTGTGTATGCAGCTGCTAATAGTCTTTACAATGTTGAGGGAGGGCATCGTGCCATCATGTTTAACCGTTTAGTTGGTATTAAAGAAAAGGTTATTGCTTTATTATTATTATTATTGTAACTCATTTCACATGTGAACTTGTAAATTTGCTTCCAGCTGTATATGTCTGGAAATTTTGTTGCCAAATCTGATCTCATTCTCATATACAGTTTTTTTGATATACAGTTTTTTTGATTGACTCTTTGCTCTTTTTTTTTATTGTATTTTTCTCATATCTTCTATGTTATAGTAATTTGTCCATGTTTTGTAAACATACTTTTTCTCTGTATTCTTTTTTATGAGATTTATGTATGTACTTTCCCTGTCAGGAAGGAATTTACTTTTACTGTCTTTTACATTAAAATTGAAGGAATGTGGATGTTATTGTCTTTTATGGTAAAACTGATGGCTAATGTGATATGTTTGATTCATCAGTCTCTTATTAACCTTATGCTGTGCGGTCTGAAGTAATATAATTTCTGAAGGATGTGCTTACATTGTTGGCAAGAAAGAGATGTTTTTGCTATTCTTAGCTTCATAAATCTTGTGGCATTGAGGTCATTTGTTGATCTGTATCAATTTTTATTGTTTCATCCCATAAATATGGAGGTTTTCTTTATTGAAATTAAACCAACAAGTGTCATGTAGTTTTTGGCGATGGTATAATTAAAAGAACTTCAAAACCTACTAGCCCAGTACCAAATTATTTGTGTGTTTCATTAAACTTCACCTACATTCACTCTCATCGAATGAATGAACTTGTATTAATCACTTTTCTGGAACTTGGTACCTTGGAAGTGATTGGCATGATTACCGAACTTTCTTCAGATTTCTGGCTGTTTATTATCTTAAATGGTGTTTAATTGCTTTCTCATTAATTGTGTTTGGTGGCGAGGCATCACTAATTTGAAATTAACATATTTGTTGAGTATGCAGGTTTATCCTGAGGGGACACACTTTATGATTCCATGGTTTGAACGCCCAGTCATTTATGATGTTCGTGCACGACCCCATCTGGTAGAGAGTACATCAGGGAGCCGTGATCTCCAGATGGTAACTTAATTCTGCTTTAATTTTTCTCGTGTTGTATCAAATTGTGCAAGTCTCTTGTTGATAAGATTCTTTTCTCCAGTGGATGCTCTTAAAGGAGTGGTTGCATATTTGTTACTGTGAAACCTCAGCCAGACTAATTTCTTTACAATTTTAGTTGTTTCCATTTTTAAGATTTGAGGCCACTGTTTTGTCCTTTGGTTCATTAACTTATCATCCACAAAGTTTCAAAGTGATGGGTGCACCAGAGATTATCCAACATCTTTCCATTATGTATTGCTATTTAATAGTTTAGTTTGCTGAGCAGAAAATTTGCTTCTTTGTGAAAGGTTTCTAATCCCATGTCACTTCTATTTTAAACTTGCTTCCTCCATACTTGTGAAGACCTGACTTCTTATTTTGAGTTTTTTTCCCTTACTTTTCCTGCATGAGAGCATATCTTAGATGAGATTCTCTCTCTCTCTCTCTCTTCTCATTCAAATTTTCTGTACTCAGATTTTTTTAATCACCATATTCAGTCATTCATATTTTCTGTAAGAATTTTTTAATCACCATATTCAGTATTCAGTTTGTGTTGCATAGGTTATGCTTTTGTGCTTATGAATAATACTTGTTTGCTTGTTGATATGAAATGATGAGTGGAGTTTCTATTATTTGTTCTTGTTTCTTCTTCCTATCCCCTTCTCTATGCATATCTGAAGTATTTACACAATCAAATTGTTTCGGACTTTGGATCTTAACATTGTTGCGCAGGTTAAAATTGGGCTTCGAGTCCTTACTCGTCCTGTGGCAAGCGAATTACCTAGCATTTATCGAACCCTTGGTGAAAATTACAATGAAAGAGTTCTGCCTTCTATTATCCATGAAACATTGAAAGCTGTGGTTGCGCAGTACAATGCAAGCCAACTCATTACTCAGAGAGAGGTGCTGTTTAGCAGTCAATTTCTGTAAATTCTTACTCAGTTGCATGGTTTAAAATAATAGTTTTTTTCAGCATTACTCTGTTGTTTCTTGCTACTTTTATTTTTTGTTGTTCAAACATCATTTACATTGGTTGCCTTGGATCTTTCATATTTTCTCAACTCTGCTTCTAGATTTGTGAAAAGTCTATTTATCTTGGTTGTCATCATCATCTTGTGTTTGGTTGTTGTGGCTACATTATATGCTGACTGAGTTTGGTTTTTTTTAGGCTGTTAGTAGAGAAATACGGAAGATTTTGACAGAAAGGGCAGCGTATTTTAGCCTTGCATTAGATGATGTGTCCATTACAACCTTGACTTTTGGGAAAGAATTTACTGCTGCAATTGAAGCCAAACAGGTAGCAGCTCAAGAAGCTGAGAGAGCTAAATTTATTGTGGAAAAAGCTGAACAAGACAAGAAAAGTGCTGTTATCAGGGCAGAGGTAAGAAAGAAATTCTCGCTCTTAATGTGCTCCTGATTAGCCATTGCAGGGAAATTCAAAAAGAAAAAAAAAATCCTTTCCAATATATTGATCTTCCAGGTTGATTTTTGGCCCATGCTCAGTTGAGATGTAAAAAGAACCATAGAAAACTTCTGTATACTTTATTTGCACTACTTTTTCTTGATTGGTTTACCAGCCAATTCACACCTGCCTGTTTCTGGTTGACAGGGTGAGGCCACTAGTGCCCAGCTGATAGGTCAGGCCATTGCCAACAATCCCGCATTTATCACACTTCGGAAGATTGAAGCCGCCAGAGAAATTGCACAGACAATCTCAAATTCCGCCAACAAAGTTTTCCTTAATTCAGAAGATCTGCTACTAAACCTCCAAAAGATGGAGTTGGAAGTCCATGGAAAGAAATAAACATTTTTCCCATCTAATGCTCTTTTTCTCGGACTACTCCCATGCGAGTTTTTCCTGAAAACTGAATGGTTCAGTATATGTGGGGGCAAAAGAACACATTTTCCTTTCCTCTCTTTTGGTGAATTTTTGTGAACAGGGGCCTTTTGGCTTAAGAAATTGCTGTCTACTGTCAATCAAGTGATATGCACAGTTTACTTAGGAAAATTGGGATTAATTTCAATTGAAATGCATAATGAGTGGGATGAATTATGTTTGTTCAATTCATAGCTCACTTCTTTCAATTTGTTCAGTTCAGTTCTTTTAGTAATTTTTTTCAGGTGTTCGGTAGCCATAAAGATTTCGATTAATCTAAATCAAATCAAGTGAACATCTGTTTTTTTTTTTTTTTCATATATAAAATTCAAACAGTTAAAAAACATCTTTAACATGTCAAATTTGATCAAAATACAAATGGAGTCATTGTCTTGCTACCTCATGGGTATGTGTGATATAGTGTCAAATGGGTTTTTATTATGTAAGAGGCCATGCCACCAATGTCAGCATTTGATCATGTTGGAGATTAGTATAAAATTATAATCTAAATTTAGGGTCAGATGATGTAATGACATGATGAATAATTATTGGAATTTTTCAAGGCCTTGCGTCTTAAATACTTTGGCAATTAGCATTAATTTCTTCTTCTAGATTTTTTTTATTACTTGTAGACGTCAACTTCTTGACATGTTAACCACTGGCTTTGTGCTTTTTGCTGCTTACATAGATATTTTAACCAAAATTAGTTGTTCATGATGCATCCTCCATCTTTCCTTTTGCTTCGTAATTGAAATACTACAACCCTACCCTTTTGAATTTAATACAATACGTTAATATGTTAGTATCACTTTATTACGTAAAAGCTGATATCACTCTATTTTATTAAATTTTTAATATTTAATATAAATTAAATGTGATCTAATTATTATTTTCGACTTATAAAAACTTTGAATTTGATATTTACTTTGTGTAGTACATGACTTATTAACCTTCTATTTGCACCAAAAAAAATTAACATTTAGACTCTGTTTGTTTCAAAGAAAATATTTTTTCTCTGAAAAATATTTTTCAGATAAAATATTTTCTAGAAAAATATAATATTTTGTGATGTTTGGCTACAACATTAGAAAAATAATTAAAAAATATTTTTGATATTTGATTTGTAATAAATTTTTTTCCTAAATTATACAATATTATATAGAAATGATAATAATATATTTAATTTTTTTTTCTCTTTCTATTTTGATAGGTATTCAAGTCTTGGAAAATAACTTCACGTTCTTCGAATGGAAAGTTATTTTCCCATATTTTAAAGTTATTTTCCATTAACTATCAATTTATTTTTCTTTAATTTAATTTTTTTGGTAACCCAAATATTAGAAAATAAGAAAAATATTTTCCGCAAACAAACGGAGTCTTAATATATAAAATGTTATTCCTAATATTACTTATTTGGCTTAATGCATATGTAACTTTTTTAACTTTGGTATACTTTGCTAGTTTGTTCTTTTAATTTATAATTAACTATTTTGACATCTTAATTTGTTAAAAATATAATATATAAAGACTATAAAGACTTAGTTTAGATATCTAAATAATTTCACTTCAAATTACAAAAAACACCATTTAGATACATTAAATAGTGTTGAATGTGTCATAACTTGTATTTTTAGCAAATTAAAATATTTAAATGGTAAATTTGAAAGTTAAGAGAGCAATCTGACAAAATATGTCAAATTAAGAAGCTATGATCTATGAATATATTAGCCGTAACTATCACATTTCGTATTCTATTCCGTTAGAATAAGTTCCAAAAAATAAACAATTTTATTTATACGAGAAATATAAAATCTATTTCTGCTATATTAAAAAATTTAATTTTAAAATCTAAAATTTTTTTTGTAAATTTCTCTTACTCATATGAAAACATTAATTATTTTTTCATGCTAATTAAAGAAAAAAACTAGAGTCATATATATATATATATTTTTTTATCTAAAATCGAACTCTAACTAATCTAGTTCGATCCGAATACAACTACAAAAACGATAAAAATCTCCCAACAAATATTTAACGTGGCAGACTCGTATATTTTTGAGATATATATATAATCATTATTTTTTTGTGGTGCAGATGTATGGTGCACCCTACAAGCACCAAATCTGATATTCCTATATTACCAACAGACTTCAAACACGTAAACATGTCCAAGTGAGGTAGTGGCACGTCACCGAAAGAGAGAGAGGCCGATGTATCTGATGACGTGGAAGATAAGTACAGGTTGATGTCTGAATATAAACACGTGGAGGGACCATGGATGACGTCACTCACACGGTCGATGATGTGGCAGCATTCAATTTATGTGTAGGCGTACCGCGTACGTCAGCCTCGCGCACCGTCCGCCAGCAGCTGTTTGTGTAGTGCGTTTTAGGTACACGGTTTTCTGCTTCACTTCACTGTTTTATTATCCCCACCACCAAACAATGCTTTTCTGTAACGTGATTAATGAGGGTTTTTTTTTTCCTATCTCTCTCTCTCAACCATTATTCAATTGTAATTAATCCTAAATCGACTTAAATAGAATCACAAAAATAATGAAAAATTTTTTATCGAGTAATATAATATGACGAATTAATTTAATATAATTATATATATTATGTTGAAAATCAAAATAAACCACCTTTTTTTTAAAATTAGTTATGAAAAAACACATATAAAAATTAAAGACATGATACATTTATTCATGAAATTATGATAAATTTATAAAAGTATGCTAACTCATATAATCCATACACACTCTGTAATCGATGTAAAATTTTGAAAGATCAATCCACTTTTCCAGTTCCCGTGAGTATGAAACACCACATTATATACTGCAAATTCACCATTCATTTATTTGTATTTTGATTTAAATATATTGATAGTATAATAAATTATAATATTCAACTATATTATGAGATAAAATCTAATTAATTGAACTAATAAATTAAAATTAATTTGATAAAAAGGAAAATGTTGCGTATAAAATTATCAAAAATAACTTTTTAATTTAAGGTGGGAGAAACAATAGATAATTGTGAACCATTTATAGAATTGAAATTAGAGATTTGTGCCTATATCTCATGTATTATAATACATTAATTAAATTTGTGATATATATTTTAAATATTTTATATTTAATCAATAAAAATGAGATATATATTCATATATTATAAATATGAGCATCAAATGTAATATAAAAACTCTTCTAATAGAAATTATTAATTTTTTATCAATACATTTGTAATAATCAAGTAATTTGGATGATATTGTGATGTAATAACTACAATTACAATAATAGATTAAAAGTTGGTGGCAAGTAGTAATTAAATATATAACCAATGGATTGCAAAAGATTATGTTTGAAATTGTTAGCAGTTGTTTCTTGTAAGCTTACGCACATATCAAATTAGATTTTGTTTCTATAGTCATTAGCCATTGCACCTACAATTATGACCATGCCTCAATTATTATTCTTCTTCCAGCTACTTATCTCTAATTTTTGGTAAACGTCACTGCTATTGTTTACATCATCATCAACCATGTTGTTTCCCTCTTTAATAAATTACAAATTCCTAAACATCATAATATAATTCCTTTATTAATAAAAATCATCACTTTTATAATGCATAATTTATAAAATTAATAATTTATAATAACTTTGTGTGGTGTGAATAGTATGGTGTTTTCGTGGTGTTCCATATTCTGATATTAGATTCCATATCGTTAAGTTAATGTGTGTATGGGTAGGGGTGTAAACGAGCCGAGCCAAATCGAATTTTGGCTAGCTCAAGCTTGGTTCATTTATAAACGAACCAAACTCATTAGGCCGCTAAGTGTTCGCAAGTTATTCACGAGCCTAAACAAGCTAAAAAAATTTCTAAAAATACAATGTATAAATTTAAATTATTCATTAAAATAATTTAAAATAAATTATTTACTAAAAAATTTAAAATAAATTATTTATTTATTATAAAATTATAATTTTTTGAAATAATATATTTTTAAAATATTTAAATGAATAAAAATTTATATATTGTATATCTAAAATTAAATTATTAATACATTAAAATTACGAGCCGGCTCGCGGGCTCTTATTCGAGCTTGTTCACGAGTTTTCACGAGCCGAGTTTTATATAGTTTGAGCTCGGCTCGTTTATTAAACGAGCTTCAATATACGAGCTCGAACAAGCTTTTAACGAGCCGAACACCGAACCGCTCGCAAGCGGCTCGGTTCAATTACATCCCTATATATGGGGCATATATACTATTTCGTGTCTAATAAAATTATCATGATTTTATTAGATGACGTGTAGCGTTTCTGTGTCGTATGTGTGTTAACTTTTATTATTCAAAAAAAATTTATAAAATTAATAATTAAAACTGTATAATTCATAAATTTTAATATATTATTTAAATTTCACAAACATTTTTTTTATTATGTTATTTAGAATTGAATTTTTATAATTAATGACTAAAATGTATAAGATAAACATAAATCGAATTTTGTAGCAAAACTTGGCTGCATACAGTTTATAATGACCCACTAACAGAAAATTTTTTGTACATATACACGTACGTTCTTCACCATATATTTAAAAAAATCTCAAGAACCAAAAGAGTCATTATCAAAGGAAGCTGCAGGTGCCCATTTTACATTACATTGCATGTGACTCTAATAATATAACCAAAATACAAATAGCCAAAAAGATGACACAATTCTAAACGTCATCCACGTCTCTATTATAACACACCCTGTATATAAATAAAAATATTTCAGTTTTTTAAATAAAAATTTATTAATTTTTTGATTTAAACTATAAATATTTATAGTACATTAAATTTTAATTAATTAAATTTGATTAAGGTAAGTTAAAAAAATAGTAAACACTTCCAAATAATTAATTTCACCTTATTACATATAATACGATTTAAAGATGTGTTTAAACGAGAAGAATCATGTCAGCTCATTTTTGATAATTATTAATAGTATATAATTTTTTAAATAAAATTTTAAGTTTAAATTTTATATAAATTTTAAAATAATAAACTGAAAATTTTAAATAGAAAAAAAATAATAATAATAATTTTGTTGTGTATAAACAGGGGAAAAAAAAAATACCCCAACTGCCGTTGACGCCCAAATAACCCTTCCTTGTACCTATATACCAAAGTCTCCTCTACTCCATGTATATATATACACACATACACATATCAAACATTGCCACACACCAATATATCTTCTCCATCTTCATCTCTTTTGTGTCTAAAATAATTTCTTGGTTGTTTAAATCTCTACAACAAGAATGCAGCAGGCAATTCCTTACAAGTCATGGCTGCCTATGCACACCAATACCAATAAGCCTCTTCTAAATTTTACTACTGCTACTAGTGGTGCTGGTAAAGAAGCTTTTAAAGGGTACTCAAGAAACATGAGCAACATGGTTCAAGAAAATGCTATCATAGTGTTTGCTAATAGAGGTTGTTGCATGAGTCATGTTGTGAAGAGGTTGCTATTAGGTCTTGGTGTGAACCCACCAATCTTTGAGATTGATGAACAGGATGATGAGCTTAGTGTTTTGCAAGAATTGGAAATGATTGCTAATAATGGTGTTGTTGTTGATGATGGTGATGATCATCATAGTAATAAGGTTCAGCTTCCTGCTGTTTTTATTGGTGGTAAATTGTTTGGAGGATTGGATAGGCTTATGGCTACACATATATCAGGAGACTTGGTGCCTACTTTGAAAGCAGCTGGTGCCTTGTGGCTTTAATTTCATCATATTGCTGGAGTTTTGTTCTTTGTTTAGCTAACTTCTCTTTATTGTTCTCCGATTGCTGCTGTTTAGTTCACAAGAAACAGGAGAATTTAATCATTAACTTTTGAGTTTTAGATTTGAGGTTGTAATTTATTACAAAGCAAGAAACGCAGATTTGATATACTTTTTTTTACATGTTTAATCAATGAAGTTCTTGTTTTTTTTTTTTTTTTTTCTTGTGAAAAGGGTACAAGACTTTCAGGTTTTACATTGACTTTTGGTATTTAAACAAATTCCACAGCTGTTTCCAGGCATCATCTTCTTGTTAAAGAAAAAATGGGGATTACTTATTTTTAGCATCACATGGAAAAGAACATTATTACCACATATCTATGGACCGACAACCTAACAAGTTTGATTTTTATAGTGATGAGGGAGGTTTTTTTAAGATATATATCATTCATTTCACCATCATCAACAGCTAATCCTTATGTGATCACTGTATTTTTTTTTCAGAACATAATAATTAAAAAGTATAAGCAATTTCAGGATGAATATGTTATAATTGTATTCCAAGCTACACGAATATTTATTAATCTCAAATAACTGAGATACCAAAAGGTTGCAGTGAGAAACTGATATGAATGCTCAAGTTCAATGTTTTATGTTTTAAAATGTCAAAGGATTTGAATTGAATGGAATTCTGAAAAGTTTCTCTTCCAGTTGAATCTTTTCAATGGCTTGGTTTTAGACCAAGGATTGTATGCTATTCTGTTCATCCATATAATGGAAAAAGTATATGTATACATCCTTGCATCTCATTAAACACAAAATATAAGGACCACATTGGTGAGGTTTTAACTTACAACAATCAAAGTGTATCAAACCATGAATCGAATTCATCCAAAACTTTAGACTTGGTTACAGATTGAGATTGAGAAGAAGATCGAATCTCCTTGGGGAGAGGTGTAACTTTCACCGCGTGACTTTGGTTCGACGAATTAGATGTTTCCTCGAGCAGATCATCGAGTAAATCATCCAGTTTGGCAGCAGTCGCAACAGGTTTGAAAGAACTCAGGGTGCGTCCCTCAAGTTGCAGCAGTGATCTAGAGGCTTCTTTTTCGGACAAGGGAAAAGCAGCAGATGTGAAGTCAGAAGAACCAACCAATTTGGTCTCTTTAAGTGAGTCGAGAAGCATATCGAGTTCTGCCTCAGCAGCTGTTGCCTCAAATGTGGATGGCTTCTTCTTCGGGTCTGCAATAGAACTCGCACTGAATTCTGCCTGATACTCCAGAGCTCTTCTATCCTGAGTTGAACTGAGATCACTCTTAGTTTGATTTATGATATCCAATCCCTGATTAAGTGAAATTGGTTCCAGATGGCCATTAATGGTGGATCCTGATGCTATAACCTCATAACTCTCGTTTGCAACCTTATTTTCCTCCAGTGAATTTTTGAATACCAATTCTTCAGAGGCCGTTGAAGTTACTTCTGTTTTGATTGTTCGCATTTGGTCTGATTCCAGGCTGCTGGTTGCCCTTGTTCTATGGCCAGACTGCAACCAAAGCATATTACTCTTAGTGCGAGATACTGAAATCTAAATACTAGACATGCCACTGCAGGCACCTCCCTTTTCAACCTTGTTTCATGTGATTCTATGCGTGCAATTTTCTCAATAAAACATATGCAATATTCGGAAGCAAAAGAAAACAAAGTTGCTAACAATTTTTAAAACTGCATAGTGCAACAAGAAAATATGTTTGCATGCAATATAATTTCAAGGTGCTACATATAGGTCTTGATATTAGCATACAATTGTTGTATCCATCTTCTAGACATGTGAAGGAACTTGGACAATAATCTGTAGTCTTTGTGAGATGGAAGCAAACTCTTTGAATACAGTTAAGGCATCTTGCAAGCATCTCAAGAAGTTTAGTTTTTGTTCCAGAATTCAAGTGAAGAAAATTAAATAAGAGGCCAAAATAGCAAAGCATTAAAAGCTCATCCTAACATGGGCCCCCATAATATTCAGAAAACCCCAACACAATTAAAACTTAAGCTTGTTCTAGTTAGTACTGGCTATAGGATCCTTTTTCATGCCATTGGATAAATTTTTGACTAAAATTAATATCAGTTATGAGAACTCCGCAAATATTCACCAATCACATGCCAAGCTTACCAGCTCTGGTGGTAATAAGTCTGCTTCGATAAAGAGCCTCTCTGAAATGTCTACTTTTTCTAGTTGTTCTGCAAGTGCATTCAAATTCAAGGAGAGGAAATGTGCCTGATTGAAAACCATATGGTAGGTCAGCAGCATCAAGAGAAGAAAAACTAAGAA
>CATIWO010283593.1:0-17694 GCA_949673435.1 Macaranga tanarius | reverse complement strand
ATTTAGTTTCAAATCCAAGTATGATTAAATAGTGATCCAAACAATGAATTTGCAATTTGAAATTTCAAATCATTTATCATATCCAAATGAGAGATTTTAAAGTGAATGAATTTAAAATCTAGAATTTGAAATCTAGGATTTGAAATCCAAATTTGAAATCCAAATCCTTGCATCCAAACGCACCCTAATTGTTTCCTTGGCCAACTGTCGAAGGGCAATTTTTCATAAAAGACATGTATTAAGAATAACAAGTTTCTGATAGATTCAATGTTAGCACATGGAAACACAACTCCAATATCAAACAGAAAAAAGTAAGCGAGGCAAAGATGACTAACAAATCTGGGTTGGCAGCAGTTTTCTCAGTAAAGGTTCCTCTAAATGGAAAAAGAGAATCTTTGATTCTCTCTAAAACATTTAAAGTGTCAACATCAAAGTATGGCGTGTAAGCAGCAATTGTAAAGTTCCGAAACCAACCACCCTGCTGGGGTTCATCAGAGCCAAATACAGGCTTTGAAAATATATCCGTGCCAGTCAAAATTTTGTTATTATACAGACATAAAGTATAAATATGTGAAATTTATACAAAAACGAATAACAATCATCAAGCTCTATTCATTGAAAAAACTATTAGTTACATCTGACACCCCAGTACACAATACTTAGTTATATATAACATCAACACCAATATTTTTTCTTAAAAAAAGCATATTCATATAGTTCTAATGTAGCATTCCTCACAATATTTTATTTTACCTATCAAGAACCAAACAAATCTTAACACAAAGATAGGAGCATGTACCATTATAGCTCTAAGTATAAGCAGCGCTATATGCATTCAAAGTGGTGGTGCAGATAAAGAAAATAACAATTCAACAAAACAATGTCTTTAAAACACAAAGCACAACAGTATAAAGAAAAAAAAATGACATGAAACAGCAAGAGAAAAGCCACATATACAGTAAAGACTGATGGTGACTACATCAGTTCCACTAGCAAGCTGGTATTTAGAATTTCATATTCGTAGCATAATATTTGGAATCAGAGATGAGAGATGAGGATGGGCATGGTTAGATCTGAGAACCAAACTCAAAACTAATAATGGTACAAAAGATAAGAAGAAGAAAAGGAAGAAGAGTAAGAAGAACTACATGGGATAAATAGTAATTCACCCTTTAAATAATATCCGTATATATTTTATGTTCATATATATATATATATATATATATATATATATATATATATATATATATATATTAAAATAAACCTTTTAATGCGTGATTGTTATTAATAATAGTAAAAAATAATTATTTTATTTTAAAAAAAGTTATACATGATATCTTATAAATAAATTCAAATGCACAAATAATAAAAAAATTTTAATTTTTTGTTTTGATAATTAAAAATATTAAATTTACACTTTTTTTAAATAATTAAATAATTCATAACATTAAAATAATTATACTAAAAAATTAATTGACGTGGATATAAGTGTTATTAAATATAAAAAATTATTAAAAAATAAAAATATATTATACAAATAATTGTACATAAACAATAAAAAGTATACACATATAATTATTTTTTATAAATCCGCTAAATATAAAAAATAACTAATTATTTATTTTTAATAGTTTTATTTATTGTAAAATTGGAATAGTCCACAACATCATGTGATTACTATACTAGTTTAGGATTATTTTTCTAAAACTTCTCATTTCTGATTGTTTGTAAAAGGGAAAAAAAAAATCGCCACTCCAAAATGGCAAAATGGAAAAAAAATAAATTTTCTTTTTCAATTTTACCATTATAAATGGCAAAATGATAAAAAAAAAAAATTTCAATGGCCATTTAATTTTTAAATTTATATGTGATTTTAAATTAAAATTATAAAGTAAATAGGATTGTGAAATAAGTATTTTTTTCCCTCTTTCTGTGTGATTAACACTAAACCTAGTATTGTTCAATTTGAAATTCGTGAAATCATCAAAGGTAAGTGATTCTAACTTGATTTTGTTTTTAATTCCATACTTTTTATAGTCTAATTACAAATTAGTTTTAACATTTAAAATTTTTTTATCGTTCAAGCAATAGCAATAATTTTTTTTCTCAATTCTATATTTTACATGCTTAGTAAATATTTATAAAATATAAAAATATTATTGTTGTTGCTGTTATTACTGTTCCTATTATTACATTGTTATTAATTTATTGAGATTATTTTGAAAATACATTATTTGAAATATGATAGTAATTTATTTTTTGTACCAAAAATAAAATAAAATTAGTATACATAGTTATTAAAATTTATTATTTGAAATAATATACCAATTAGATAAATTTAATTATTATTATTACTGTTGTAGTTATTGTTGTTGTTTTATTAAATAAATTATATATTTTGAAAAATAAAGTGTAAATGATTGTTGAAACTTGTTAATCAAATATAATTATAGTACCCTAGATTTATCCCTTTCAAATCACATTAACATCTTTAATCCCTCGAAGAGTATGTTCAAAGTATTTTCATTTTGTGTATACATAATGAAGTCATACTTCTCTCAAGCGACAAGATTGGCTGGCCAATATACACCAGATTAAATCTTCTTTTTCTACTTAGAATTTGTAATTTATACACAGCTTCTTTTCTAGATATGGTCTATAGATCAAATCATTCATGATCACAAGTAGTATACTAAGATAGCAAAACACCATGAATGAATCACAAATAACAAAAAAAAAGTATAAGGGTAATAATATAAGGATTTTAACATTATCCTCAAGGTCTCAAACAATGGAGAAGCAGGGATCATTCTTCCACTACTTATTTCAGTCATATAAGTACACATGGTATGAATTATGTGCTATAGTGTTTAAATTTGAACTCATAGTCAATTACAAACACTATATAGATCTAAGTTCAGTCGTTCATTTGCGTTTAACTTTAATTCTCTAAGTACTCTCAGTGGCAGGTAATAATTAAGAATTTGCATATAACTTACATATGGCAATCTAAATCTATTGTATTTTTAAGAATAATCTTATCTCGTTTTCTTTTAAGGCAACAATCCTAACATTTAGTCTCATCTCTACTCACTATCTTAGTCCTAGAGGCAGTTGCTTGTGTGATTAAGCCAAACTAAAATTTGTGTAATATCTTTTTGTTAAGCATTTAATATATATATGTGATGTTGTTAATCATTTGCATAATCAAGTTGTAATCACCTTTTGACTTTAACAAATCATTTTAAAGATCTAATGAACTCTTCTAAGTATATGTATAAGATAGGAACTTGATCAAAAAGGATAAAATCAAGAGAAAGGTTGGAATCTCTAAAGAAGTTTTAAGAATCCCGATCCGGAGCATAAAGTCACGATCGTGATCATGTAAATAGTACTCTTCATGAGTAACCATTCCAATCGTGACTATGTTTGATTAACTCATGACACATTCCATAGTACTCTTCACGAGTAACCATCCCAATTATGACGATGCTTAATTAACCCGTGATATATTCCATAGTACTTCTTATGGGCTCGATTCGTGATCGTGATCATGAATCACGAGCTAACCCTCCAAGCCTTTTGAAGATTATGACCATAACAGTAATTATCCAGATCATGATCTAAGTCTCAAACATCCTTCCGAGACAACGTCATGATCGTGATCCAAGATCATGAGTAACATGTCTCTCACTTAATGGCTATATCAGAGTTCTAACAGCTATAAATTCAATCCTCATAATTGGAATATGCATCCTTACGATCATGATCAAGCCAAAATTTTACAAATTTAGAAGAGCATTAAATGAACTAAGTGAAGATGTTGAACACAAAATCTTTATCTTATAATTCTTTGAGGAAATATAAATTAGAGTGTTGGAACTTTATTTAAGAAGTTAGATATATCATTTACTTAACTCTTTGCTTAGAAAAATTTATTACTTCTAACAACGCTTTGTACTCTTTAGTATATTTATTGAATTCCATAGAGAGTTGGGTTGTATTCTAGCTTTAGATTTTTTTATTTGTTTTTTTAGGTTAGTAAAGGGAAGTGAGGAACTAAAACTAGAGGAATTTATTTAAGTATGAACCACTAAAATACTTAGGAATTGGTTTTGGTTAGTGTTAAGCCAAAAAAAAAAATTTATGTAAGGTTAGTATTAATCCTCGAAAATACATTGTTGTAATCAATCTAAGTTAATAGATTAGTGTGGAGGTTAAAAATCCTAATTTGGGGTAAGGTAGGTGGAAACGTAGGATTATTGATAATCCAAACTCCTTAAATCTTTATGCATTTTGTGATTGTCTTTTTACTTTTCTTTTTCACTTTCTATCCTTTATTCTTCTTTAATTAAATATTTTAATTTTCTTTTGATCACTCTAAAATTCAATTAACCCTATTCACCTCTCCACCAGGGCCTTTTCAATTGGTATTGGAGTTTAAATTCGAGATACTTTATTGCTAGAATTAAGATTATGGAGCGTAAATTTCTCAACTTCTAATCCCTTAAATCATTCTTTAATGGAAAAAATTATCCATATCGAAAGTAAAAAATGGAGTTGTATCTAAATAGTTATCATATTAGATTTTAGGATGTTGTGCTTTAATAATGGAATCCTCCAACTGAAACTAATACAACCCGCTAGTTATCTAACAACTAGGATTTGTAGCAAACTATTGGAACCGTTGCCCAAGGATTTATCTAGCATAAATTAAAGCAAATTAGTAACTCTAGTTATCTAATAACTAGCATCTCTAATTATTAAGGTTTGAGAAGCAAATTCAGAAAATAGCTCTCACAAAAACTCAAGAAAATTCAATTAAGAATTTGAATAATATTAATCAACTTATGTTTAATAATAATGTTGATACACGTATTTATAGACTTGTAATCCTAAACCTAAACTGATTCTAAAAGAAAATAACTCATTAGAAATAAAAAATTTTATTCCTAATTAAACATAAATTCTAATTAGTAAAGAAAATATATAAAAAAAATCCTAATTAAACAAAAACTAGTCATCGAGACACGGGCGTACCTGAAGATCACACGGGGCATGTACAAGCTCTGAGAATTTTAGTAAAATTGACAAACTCCAACACGGCTTAGCACACAGTCTGAGCTTGCTCATACATAGGCTTATTTTGATGTCTCTTTAAAAAACTTGATAGCTACACGGCTTCCTACACGGGCGTGTTGTTTAACCGTATATCATGCAGATGGCGCTTCAGAAATAAGCACGGGCATGTATAGCAACATGACTTTGAACACGAGCGTGTAATGACCCTTGTCTGTCTCAGAATAATTTACAAACGTTCAACACAACTGTGTAAAAACACACAGGGCATGTAGCGGCTTGATCACAACTAAGTAAATTGATTAACTTAGTTTCCTCCAAATCATCTCCTTTTTGTTCCATAGGCTCGAGACTCCTATACACAAGTTCTTTAGCAGCATCTTTCATCCTTTTAGTTCGAGATCTCGTGATTGGTTCTCCATTATAATTCAAAGAATTTGAATTGGATCTCATATCTGTATGTCCATATACATCACTCGCCCCTTCCTCGAAAGGATTCGCCATCGAATCTTCACCTTCAAAATCAAAAAGAAGAAGGTCATATATATTAAAGGTTGCAGAAACATTATACTCACCTGGAATATCTAAGTTGTAGGCATTGTCATTGACCCTTACCACAACTTGAAACAGTCCATCTCCTCTAGGATGTAGTTTAGATTTCTTTTGAGTAGGAGACCTCTCCTTGTACAAATGCAACCAAACCCAATCTCCAGGCTCAAAAATCAACTGCTTGCATCCTTTATTTCTTTGATTCACCACTTATTGATTTCACCTTTCAATATTTTGCCTTACCTTTTCATGTAAATTGCGCACAAAATCTGCCTTTCGAATACCATCTAAATTAACTTGCTCACTCATAGGCAAATGTGATAAATCCAATGGTGTTAAAGGATTAAAACTATACATAAATTCAAAAGGTGAATAATGTGTAAATGAATGTACATCCCTATTATATGCAAATTCTATATGAGGTAAAATTTCATTCTAAGATTTCACATTCTTCTTAATTATAACACGTATGAGTTGTCCTAAGGTTCTATTTACAACTTTGGTTTGACCATCGGTTTGTGGATGATATGCAGTATTGAACAACAACTTAGTTCCTAATTTTGCCCACAAAGTCTTCCAAAAGTAGGACAAAAACTTAGTATCCCTATTACTTACAATAGGTTTAGGTATACTATACAAACGCGCTGTATTTTTAAAGAAAAAATTAGCAATATGTGATACATCATCGGTTTTATTACATGGAATAAAATGTACTATCTTAGAAAATCTATCAACAATCACATATATACTATTATTACCACGCTTAGTCCTAGGTAGTTAAAGTACAAAATCCATAGATATATCTACCTAAGTTGATTGTAGAACAGGCAATGGTGTATACAAACTATGCAGATGCACCTTAGACTTAGTTTGCAAATATGTAATACAATTGGCATAATATTTAGATACATTAGTTTTCATGTTAGGCCAAAAAAAGTGCTCATGTAAAACATCTAACGTCTTAGGTATGCCAAAGTATCCCATCAAACCTCCCTCATGTGCCCCCTTAATCAATAATAAATGCAATGAACATCTAGGCATACAAAGTTGCTTTAAACGAGACAAATACCTATCATGTCTATAAAATTTATCAAAGGCAACTGTTTCACATGCATTATGTACATTGCTAAAACCAGGATCATGTGCATACAATTCCTTAATATATTTAAAACCAAGCAATTTAGCATCTAGAGTATTAAGTAAAATGTACCTCCTTGATAATGCATCAGCCACAATGTTTTCTTTACCTTGTTTGTATTTGATAACATAAGGAAAAGACTCAAGAAACTCACTCCACTTAACATGTCGCTTGTTGAGCTTATTTTGTCCCTTCAAATGCTTCAAACTCTCATGGTCGGTATGGATAACAAAAATCTTAGATAATAGGTAATGTTGCCACATTTCCATTTCCCTTACCAAGGTATACATCTCCTTATCATACGTCGGGTAATTAAGTGCCGCGCCACTTAATTTCTCACTGAAATATACAATTGGCTTACCCTCTTGCATTAAAATAGCTCCAATTCCCACTCTATAAGTATCATATTCAATCTCAAATATTTTATTAAATTTAGGCAAAATAAGAATAGGTGCAAAAATTAATTTAGATTTCAGCATATTAAAAGCATCCTCTTATTCTTTTTCCCACTTAAATCTAACATTCTTTTTAATTACTTCTATCAAAGGGGCAGTTATGCTAGAAAAATCACTCACAAAATGTCTATAAAAACTAGTTAAGCCATGAAAACTACGAACATCCCCGACATTCCTAGGTGTAGGCCAAGTTTCAATAGCCTTAACTATCTCATGATCAACCTCTATACCATGCTCAGTAACAACATATCCCAAAAATATAACTTTAGGCACACAAAATGAATATTTAGCAGGCTTAGCATACAACTTTTATGATTATAAAACATTAAAAATAGATCAAACATGCATAATATGGTCCTCTAGTGATTTACTATATATAAGTATATCATTAAAATAAACAACAATAAAGTTACCTATAAAATTTCTCAAAACATAGTTCATTAAACGCATGAATATACTAGGAGCATTAGCTAAACCAAATGGCATAACTAACCACTCATATAACCTATATTTTATTTTAAAGGCAGTTTTCCATTCATCACCAATTTTTATTCTAATTTGATGATACCCAACCATTAAATGATCAATTTTAGAAAATATGCATGCACCATGTAATTCATCTAACATATCAACTAAATAAGGTATAGGATGGTAATACTTTATAGTGATTTTATTAATGGCACGATAATCAACACACATTCGCCATGTTCCATCCTTCTTAGGCACTAGTAGCATGGGTACAACACATGAGCTCATACTTTCTCTAATCAATCCTTTAGACAATAACTCATCCACTTGTCTTTGTAATTCCTTTGTGTCTTCGGAATTACTCCTATAGGCTAGCCGATTCAGAATTTATGCTCTAAAAATAAAATTAATTTGATGTTCTATCCCTCTTAATGGTGGCAAACTATTGGGCATAGACTTGGGAAATAAATCCTCAAATTCTTGCAACAACACTTGAAAAAAACTAGTTAGAGAAGAGAGAATTGGGTTAGTATAAAAAGATAAACATGCACCTTTGAATACCAATAGTATAATAGGTTGCTTGCTTAGATAGGCCTTTCTAATCTCACCCTCTCTTGCAAAGAAATTGCCTTTTACCTCTTTTTTTACCACTCTTTGCACACCAGTCTCTCCTTTTGCATGTGCAATCTCACTATTTTACTCTCTTTGTACATTTCCTTTATTTTCTCTCGTTTTTCCTCTCTTTCCTCATGCCTCTCTTGGCTTTTCTCATAACTCTCCTTTTGCTGGTGCACCTTTTCTTTTTCTTGTGCACTCTCACATTCACTCAAAATTTTTTAATTTTCATACACTTCCTTAGGCGATATAGGTGGCAAATTAATAGTCCTACCATTTATCTTAAATGAGTATTTGTTAGTAAAACCATCATGTATAACTCACCTATCATATTGCCATGGACATCCTAATAATATGTGACTAGCTTGCATAGGAACTATGTCACATAATATCTCATCGCAATAACGCCCAATAGAGAATGTAATCAATGCTTGCCTAGTGACCTTAATATTCCCACTTACATTCAACCATTGCAATCTATAAAGTCTAGGATGTCTAGTTGTTTTAATCCCTTATTTATCAACTAGAGTAGCATTAATAACATTAGCATAACTCCCACCATCTATAATCATACTATACAATTTATCATGTATCATGCATTGAGGATAAAAGATGTTTTCATGTTGTACCTCTTCCTCCTTAGCTTGCATGTTTAAGGCACGCCTAGTAACCAAAGTGTAAATTGGTCCTTATAGGGCTAATTCCTCCTCCATATCAAATATGTCCTCTAGTGGTGGCATGTCACTCAGATTATTATCCTCTTCCTCACTCACCACCTCCCCATTGCGTAGGGTCATGATCTTAGCATTTGGATATTATGCAGCCTTATGCCCATATCCTAAATATCTAAAGTACTGAATATTACTTGACTTACCTTTGGATTTATCATCCTTAGGTTGTGTCTTTGATGTAGTAACATCCTTGCCTTTATTTGGCTCAAATTTTCTTACTTGCACTTATTTCTCCTCTCTTGTTCTTCCAATTCAATTTACATGTAGTTGTAGGAGTCGAATTTGTTTTGGTTTTCACCTTCAATTACCTCTTCCACTTTGATTGCCATGTGTACCATGTCTAATAAATCTATATAATGATGCAATTCAATAAGGTTAGCAATTTTATGATTCAAACCTGATAGAAAACATGCCATGGTAGCCTCTTTATCCTCCTCAATGTTAGCTCAAATCATGGCCATCTCCATCTCTTGGAAATACTCTTCAACACTCCTAGAGCCTTGGTTCAACCTTTGTAACATGTTATACACCTCTCTATAATAGTGTTGAAGTAAAAATCTCTTTCTCATTATGGTTTTCATCTCAAACCATGAGGTAATCAGTCCTTCTCCACTTCTATACCTAATGGAGGTAAATTGATCCCACCACATACTAGTATAGTTAGTGAACTCCACAGCAGCCAATTTTACCTCTTTCTTCGGTATAATTATGGCACTCGAACACCTTTTCAACCTTCTTTTCCTACTCTAAGTACGCCACTTGATCACTCTTCCCTTGGAAAGCTGGAATTTTCATCTTGATTGATCCTAAATTGCCATCTTTGGTCTTACCCTTATTGGCACATGTCGATCCTTCTTCGGCTGCCTCCTCTTTTAGGTCTTTGAAGAGAATGCGTTAGGTCTCCCTTGCTCAAATAGGGGTACCTATCTCCAACCTTTCCAATTATTCTTAGACCTTTTGATTATCACTCCTCATATCCTCTTATTGAGCCAATATCTTTTACAATATTACTTGTGTTGTGATGAGTGTGAAAAATACATGTTTTAAGCACTCTATTTTATTGCATCTTAGGCTTAGTAGTTGTATTATTAGTTAGTTTTTAGTTAATTGAGTTAGTTTTGTTATTTTATCTTAAATAGTAGGATTTAGTTGTTTTTAGATAATTTTTTTTTGAATTTTGTTTTATAGGATGCTTTGATGATCAACTTTTGAAGGATATTAGAATACATGATTTTATGAATGTGTTGTGCAAAAGGCTAGGCTAGTTTAAATTGAAAACAGTAAAGTATGATGTGTTTCTTGAATTGACCATTAAATTCTACACCACTTTAAAAGATTTATTTAGATTCTTTGAAAAAGAATATGAGTTTGATTATGATCTCATGACTGAAATTTTTGATTTTTCTGAAGGAGGTATTTTTCATCCTCCCCCTGAATTTAACATGATTGGATTTTGGACTGAAATTACTAAAGGGAATAGAATAAGTCATGGAGATACTATAGTTAGTAGTCTAATTGATAGTCACTCATATTTATTGATACACAAATTCATAGCACACACCATTTGTGGTAGGAATGAGAGTACAAAGGTTATGCCTGACGAATTATTCTTGATATGGTGCATGGCTACTAACCGTAGGGTGAATAGTGCATATCTTGTGTTTCGTTCTATGTGGCATGTTGTGTAGGGATGAAAGGTACTGATGTCTATGGGCCATATTATCACGGGCTTGGCCATACATTTTGTACTAAGAAAGCTCACCATTCTTGCACCATTGGATGTTAAATCTTTGATGAGGATTTTCTGGTCAGAGCTGAGGCGATTACAGATTTTGGAAGGGTAGAAGAGGCAGACAATAGAATATGCTATCAACTACGTCAAACTGCCTTGAGACATGGAGATGTTCCTCTATCTAAGGTGGTGGAGAATTTTGATGACGTTAGTGAAGAGGAAGAAGAAGATGTCAAATCTCAATTAGCTCACGAGAATGAAAGGGTGAATAAGAAGGATAGTAAAGCCAAAGTAAAGAAAAAGAATAGAGCAATAAAAAGAAAGAGATTTGAGGACAACATTAAAGGAGTCGAAAAGAAGATAGAGGATGTGGCGAATCGAACTGATCAAAGGCTTGGTACCATGATGATAGAAGTGATCACCAAGTTTGAAGTTAATGAGACCTTAAGAGATGCAAGGATGGAAAATATGATAGCTGAAGTAAAGGAATTGAAGCAATTGATCTCTCAAAGCAAAAGAACTAAAGTATCAACGGAGCCTTCCGTTGAGATCATCATTCCAGAGACTTCATCTTTGAATGCATCTGACTAGGGGAGTTTTCTTTCCCTTTTACTTTTCTATTTTTATTTTTAATTTTGTGTTTTTCATTTTAGTTTATTATTGTATGAATAAGAGACCTTTCACTTGAGTTTTTGAGCCTATTTGTGCTAAGAGTTAGTATCATTAGGTGTGTTCTTCTTGAGTAAGTATGTTAATCTCCTTTTAATGCTTAGTTTAGATTATTAAGTTAGAGGAATAACTTGTGATTAAAAATTTTTAAATTTTAATGAACTTAATGCCTACTCCTTCATTGAGTGATTGAAATAGTGTGCTTGATAGTTGAGAAAAATATTTGTAGAAGTTTAAAGGTTTCATATGGTTCATGTATGCATTAGCACTATGTTTGAAATAAAATAAAATAAAAGAATAAGTTCCTTAAGCGAGATAGAGCATAAAACACACTCGTATATGTACTCCAATGCTCTATAAAGGGTATGAGTATCCAAAGGAATTTATTGAGGTATCTACATTGAGTAATATAAAAAGGTGGGAGATACTACAATAGGAAAAGTATAAGGAATGAGTTATGTGCCTTTTAAGTGTTGTTAATGAAAGAACTATGTGAGTATTAGTGTTTCATGCCTACTTTCACTTTTCTTGGTTGTTAATCATGCTGTTTCATGAATTCAACAAGGGAGTTTGCTCTTCACTTAGTAATTGTTATGTTCTTAGTTATGAGTTATTATTTTGATTTTTAGTTTTTAAACTTTGCATTAAGGGGAGAGTAGGATGGTTCCTCAAGTTAAGAACTACTCATGATATTGATTCTTTATATGAATATGTTGTTCTCTTATTTTTACTCGAGGACAAGCAAAGGCTCAAGTGTGGGGGTATTTGATAAGTGTGAAAAATACTTATTTTAAGCACTCTATTTTATTGCATCTTAAGCTTAGTAGTTGCATTATTAGTTATTTTTTAGTTAATTTAGTTAGTTTTGTTATTTTGTCTTAAATAGTAGGATTTAGTTATTTTTAGATAATTTCTTTTGAATTTTGTTTTGTAGGATACATTGGGATGAATATTGGATTAATCTTTGAAGATTGGATGAGCTAAAAACTCAAGATAAGAAGTTATCTACGTTGGGGTTGAGCATGGCCGTGCTTAATTATTGTATGGCCGTGCCTGAAACTTAATTGTGGCTTGTTACAGGGTGGCACGGCCATGCCAAAATCGTGCACGGCTGTGTATGACTGGAGGCTCAGTATTAGTGTATTTCTTACACAGCCATGCCATTTTCTTGTGCACCCATGCCTGACTGATGTGGCAGCCAATGAGATGATAGTTTTCAGCTAAAGTTTAGATATAAAGGAACTTATCTCTTAGTTTTTCATTAGATAGAGTTTGAAAGGGATTAGATTACCTTTCTTACTAGGTCTTTGAGTCTATACCATTTCATTTTCATTTAAGGGTTGTTCTTATTTTTGTTCTAGTTTTAACTTAGTTTCTATTTCAGAATACATTTCCATTTCATTTATTTAGTTCATAGTAAAGGTGATACTTGGCTTGAAGTTAGAAGAGCAAGGCTTCCTGACATCATTTGAAAGGGATTTTTCTTGTATCACTCTTTTATTTAATTGTTAATATGTTTAGAATGGTTTTCATTTCTTGTTTGTTTTCTTTTCTCTTTAACATGAGTAGCTAAATTTTTTCTAGGGTTCTTATTCTGAATTGACCATGTGCTTATTGTGATTATGTTAGGTTGCTAGATTTAATTCATTGGTTATTGTTAAGCTTAATGTCGTTTTAGGACTGATCAACCTAAAATTGAATTGACACTATAGGCTTAATTCAGAGATAGGTTCTATAGAAAATAGCAATGACCTATTGATTGCTTAGTTAGTTGAGAGACAATTAAGTGGATTAATATTGATTAAAGGTTGTGTTTAAAATTGGAATTAAAAGACATTAGGTTGGTGAGAGCCGGTAAACTTAGTGTTAATTAATTTTCAATTAATTATAGGTTTATCTGAGAGGAAAATCTATAGTTTCTAAGATCCCTTCAAAATGAATTAGAACTAGTATAGACCTAGTTGGGTAATCAATCCTTTGAAATGGTCCAATTAAGAATAAGAACCCTAACTTTTAAACTTGCATTGAATTTGCATTTTTACCTTCCTTAGTTTAATTTTGTTTCTTTGAAATTTCAAACTTTATTTCGTTGTCTAAATAATCAAACATTGTGAGTATTGCAATATTCAATCTACAATCTCTGCGGGACGATATCTTTATTTACTACTTGACACGATTTTATACGCTTGCAAATTTTACTCTACATCATATTGTATCCAATGTAAGTTTCTCCTTTATATCCATAATGTAAATCTAAAACAAAATTAAAGAAAGATCTTATTCTAACACTCTCTCACGTATTTCTCTCAATTAATTAGAAACTCTCTAATGCACTCACAAGCAAACACACACACAAAATTTCCCTTCGAGTTCTTAATTGAGCTAAACTCTTACTACTTCTAAGAGAATTATAAAACAAACTAGATAACTAAAGCTATTAGTGAAAGAAAAAGTAAAAGATATAAGTGTGGGATAGTTTTAGGTGATTTTAGGTATGTTTAAAATTTAGGATTTATTTATGCACGAATTTTATAGAAAGAAGGGTTTAAAGATGTAGAATGATGTACGGTAGGTAGACAAAGAAAAACAAGTAAAAAATATGCAAATTGATGAGTTTTCAAAAGGTGATATGCTTACCCACGAATTTTATTGATGCAACGGACGATGGTTGATGCGACTTTCTTTGATTTTATCGAGGCCAAATCACTTGATGTGATTTTTGATGCGGATGAACTTTGAATTTTTTTATCAATACAAATACTATACTAGGGATACATAGCTTATACTAGAGCCAAGGCTCTGATACCAAACTGATACAACCCGTTAGTTATCTAATAACTAGGATTTATAATAAACTCTTGGAACCATTGCCCAAGGATCTATCCAGCATAAACTGAAGGAAATTAGCAACACTAGTTATCTAACAACTAGCACCTCTAATTATCAAGGTTTGAATTGCAACACGCTCGAAGCAAATTCAGAAAATAGTTCTGACAAGAACTCAAAAAAATTCAATTAAGAATTTGAATAATATTAATCAACTTATATGTAATAATAATGTTGATACAAGTATTTATAGACTTGTAATTCTAAACCTAAAATGATTCTAAAAGAAAACAACTCTTTAGGAATAAACAATTATATTCTTAATTAAATACAAATTCTAATTAGTAAAGAAAATATATAGAAAATCCTAATTAGATAAAAACTAGTCATCGAGACATGGGCGTGTTTGAAGATCACACGGGCGTGTACAAGCTCCGAGAATTTTAGAAAAATTGGCAGACTCTAACATAGCTTGGCACACGGTCTGAGCTTGCTCATACACGGGCATGCTTCGATATCTCTTCAAAAAACCTGACAACTACACAGCTTCCTATACGGGCGTGTCATCTAACTATGTATCATGCAGGTGACGCTTCAGAAATAAGCACGAGCATGTATAGCAACACGACCTTGAACAAGGGCATGTAAGGACCCTGTGTTTATCTCGGAATAATTCACGAACGTTCAACACGGCTGTGCAAAAATACACACGGGTGTGTAGCGGCTTGATTACAACTAAGTAAATTAATTAACTTAGTTTCCTCCAAATCATCTCTTTTTTATTCCATAGGCTCGAGACTCCTTTGCACAAGTTCTTTAGCAGTATTTTTCATCCTTTTAGCTTGGGATCTCATGATTGGTCTTCCATAAGAATTCAAAGGATTTGAATTGGATCTCGTATTCGTATATCCATATACATCATAAATGGTACAAAATGCACAAGTTCTTATGGATAGAGCTAGATGGAGTCAAAATGAAAAGGAAGACAACTACAAGAATAAGAAAGTTATGACAATCCTCTTTGCCTCTATGTCTAGAGAAGAAGGTGGCAAGCTACTATATTATATTTTGCCTAAAGAGATTTGGGAGACTTTTGAGAACCACTATGAAGGGAATGTGTAAGTAAGGAGTAAAAAAGTGAAACTTTATATTTATGAATATGAGCTATTCAAAATGAAGCCCCAATAGTCCATTACTAAAATAACTAATAGATTGAATGCTCTTCTCACCACCTTGAGAAATTTGAGGAAGTACTACTTAAACGAAGAAGTTAACACCAAAACTTTGAGAGTGCTATCCAAAAAAGATTGGAAATGAAGGGTTACTTATATTGAAGAATCTCATGTCAAAGCTCTCCACTAACATTCTCATAGGAAAATTCTTAACTCATGAACTCAGTTTGAAGTAACGAGAAGATGAGAAACAAGAAAAGGAAGAGAAGAAGAAGGGAATAGCTTTAAATGCTATTCAAAAAGATAGTGAAGAGGAAAGTCTCATTGACTCTAGGGAAGAAGATGATGAGATTGCCATGCTAACAAAGAACTTTTAAGAAGCTCTTGAGAATTAAGAATTTGTCAAGACAAAGGAACAACAAGAAGAATGAAGGGAAAAGAGCTAGAGAAGTCACTCATTATGAGTGCAAGAAGCCCAGTCATATAAGAAGTGTCCAAGACTTAAACTCAAGGGTAAGAGAACTAAAGAGAAAAAGAAGGCCTTTAAAGCCATTTGGGATGACTCATCCAATTTAGAGAAGGAAGAGGAGAACCAAGAGGTGGCCAACCTATGTTTTATGGCTCTTAAAGATAAAAAGGTACTTTCTACTTCCAGTTCTTCTTATTATGATGATGATGATGATGATAATGATGAGAGCTCTATTGTGAGCAAACTTATTTTAAAATGTAAGAAATTGCTTTCAAAGAAAAAATGTTAAAAACTAGAACTTTCAAAAATATCAAAAGAATTTAAGAATTTGAAAGATAAATTTTTAAAAATAATTTCATTAAATAAATAATTATCCAATTATTTAAAAGTTTTTTACTCTTTGAGATGTGAACTTGATAAGACTAAGAAAGAGAATAAAAAGCTTTCCAAAGAAGAACTTAAAGAGCTAAAGAACTCTATTTTCAAGTTTCATAAAAGAAAAGAAACACTTGATGCTGTATTAACTTCTCAAAAATTTCACGGTGATACATATGGAATTGGATATGAATAAGGAACTTTATTATCATCATCCTCTCAAATCAAATTAATGAAAGCTAAATTTCATTCTTCACATGATCCTTGTGTTAAGCTACTAAGGCTAAAGAGTCTTACATATCAAGAGCCAAACCTTCCAAGAATTATCCCCTCTATAGTTTAAAGGTCCAAGGCACAAGCTAAAAGACCTCAATCTAAGTATGCTTACATGTACACTAAAAGGCACATAACTAAGCATGCTATACCGTACCATCATATACATTTTTATGATTGTATATCTCATGCTCATCCTAGGACTCATATGTATAATGGAAGATATATGCAAATTACCCCCCATCAAGAACATTTATGCACCTAGGTCCAATAGATTTACAAATGTGAAATTCTTTTATCGTATGACTCTTGACATACTAGCAATATATTCTACTATAGAAGATTGCATTTGCAACTATTGCCTTTGAACTACTTTGAGACTGACCAACTTAGACCGCCTAAGATTTGGGTTCAAAAGAATGTTTAATTTGTTGTTGTATAGATGTGCTTGAAATCCACCAAGAGCAAAAGTATATGGTACCTAGATAGTGGATGTTTAAGGCACATGATAGGAGACAAAGACCAATTCACTTCCCTTGAGGCTAAAGATGGAGGAAATGTCATATTTGGAGATAATGCTAAAAGGAAGATTATGGAAATTGGTGAAATAGGTAATCCTCAAACTCTCTTTATTCATCATGTGTTGTTAGTTGATGGATTGAAATGTAATTTACTTAGTATTAGCTAACTTTGTGACATGGGAACCGAAGTTACCTTTTATCCTACAAATTTCTTTATTAGTAGACTTGATGATGATAAAGTAGTCTTTAGTCGTGAAAGAGTTGACAATGTCTGTGTTGTTGAGTTAAATAAAGTTGGTAATAAAGAATACAAATGATTGATGTCTATTTCCCATGACATATGCACTTGACATAGTGTAGGCGGCGGGGTTCAGTGGTCGAGGAAATCCGCAAGTATACGGGTCAAGTTATAATATAGGATTATAAGTCCTAGTATCGTCCCACAGAGAAGAGATTAAGTATTAAATCACTTGATTAATTTCTTGTCTAAACGGATCAATAGTTTATAGAATTAAAGCAGTAAAAGAATTAAAAACTAAAAACCATTTTAATTATTGAAATAAACAAATATGTATGCAATTGTACTAGAGTTTCTCTTTTCACCTATATCTGTATTGAATTA
>CATIWO010283579.1:0-11044 GCA_949673435.1 Macaranga tanarius | reverse complement strand
GAAAGGGTTTCGCCAAAGGCAAAGGGTTGACTATGAGGAGACCTCCTCGCCAGTAGCCATACTTAAATCTATTTTGATTCTTTTTACTATTGTCACACACTATAATTATGAGATTTGGCAAATAGCTATCAAGACCGCCTTCCTTAACGGTTATATTGAGGAAGACATTTTCATGGAGCAACCCAAGGGTTTTGAATTCGAGGAAAGCTCAAAAGTGTGCAAGCTTAATAGATCAATCTATGGTCTAAAGCAGGCTTTAAGGAGTTAGAATTATCACTTTGATGAGGCTATCTGTTCTTATGGTTTCATTAAGAATGAGGATGAGCCATGTGTTTATAAGAAGGTTAGTGGGAGCCAACTTACTTTCCTAGTCTTGTATGTTGATGATATTCTTCTCATTGGCAATGACATTGGTATGATGACATTTATGAAAGTATGACTATCTAAGACCTTCTCGATGAAAGAATTAGGAGAGGCTATATATATTCTCGGGATTCAAGTCTATAGAGATAGATCGAAGAGAATGATAGGTTTATCTTAAAGTCTTTACTTGGAAGAGGTTCAACATGCTTGATTCCAAGAGGGGATTGTTACCATTTAGGCATGATATCCACCTATCCAATAAGATGTCGCCCAAGACACCTGAGGACATGGTGGAGATGGCCAAGGTTCCTTATGCTTCGGCTATAGGAAGCCTGATGTATGCTATGTTATGTACTAGGCTGGACATTGCCTATACTATTAGTATGACTAGCAAGTTTCAATCCAACCCAAGCTTGGAGCATTGGGTAGCAGTTAAGGCTATCCTTAAGTACTTGAGAATTAAGGATTTAGTCTTGACTTATGGAGGAGGTGACTTATAGCTTACAAGTTTTACAGATTCTAACTTTCAGTCAGATGTGGAGGATAGAAAGTCTATCTCCAGATTTGTCTTTACCTGTAATAAAGGTGTAGTGAGCTGGAAGAGTTCCAAGCAAAGTATCACTACGGATTCTACTACAAAAGCCGAGTATATAGCCGTATCGGATGCTACTAAGGAAGCTATTTGGATTCAGAAATTTATCTCTAAACTAGAAGTTATTCCTTCTATTGATTTGGCAGTCCCTCTCTTCTGTGACAACAATAGAGCCATCGCTTTGGCAAAAGAACCGAAGTCTCACCAAAAACCTAAACACATAGAAAAATGCGATCATGTTATCAGAGAACTTATTAGGAAGGGTGATGTGCTCGTGTAAAAAATAGCTTCAGTTGATAATGTGGCTGATCCACTGAATAAAGTGCTTATCCAGTTGCATTTAGACCGTCATCTTGAGAAGATGGGTCTTAGATATTGTAGTGAATAGCGCTACTGTAAGTGTGAGATTATTAGTATAGATGTACCTTAGGGTCATTCTTGTATGTTGACATTGTACTTTTATCCCTATGATAATAAAATATTTATTTAAATTAAGTGTTAAGTTTATTTGAATATATACCCTTTAGTATTATGTTGAATGAGTTTATTATTAAGAGTTGATAATATGAGCGATAAACTCATTTAGTACATATACTATAAATGTTCATAGTCGTTGGATTAAAGAAGAGTATTAACCCCTAGACTATCACTTTTATCTATTTTCTTTAATCAGTATGTAATATCGATAGTAGGACATAGCGCGTCTCATACTACTTGATATAAGATATCAGAATAGCCATGTGGATACTCATGTGATGGGTGGATCAAACTGTGATGTAAGATTTGTGATTGCATGGAAATTCACTTTTGTCAACAATCACAATCTTGGACATAATGGTGCATATGGTCCTTTGACCTGAGGTGACATGGTCATCCATATATAGTTGGTTAGAGTTTGTAACCACTTACATACATATACTAGCCATGTATGGCTATAGGGCATGTGGTGGCTCTAATTGGTTGTATGTAAGGATGAGTGATTGGCCAAGATGGAATTCATTACCTGGAGTGAACCAGGATAAGATCCTATACTATCTAAGTTATTCTTGATGAATAAGCACATGGCTAGGTCAAACTCGACTTACCTGAAAAGAGTTTCAGTGATAGAACAGAGTTTCTAGTACGTAGTAGTCTTGTTTTATCGAGAATTAAACTGAAGTTGAGGTCATATGATTGAAATAATTACAGTTTGACTAAACTGTGACTCTAGCCGATATTAGGATCTTGTAATGAAAGGACATTTAGTGCATGGTAATTATGTTCTATGGTTCTTATGGATCTATATATATCATTCATTTCTAATTGAATAGTCGTGATATCTATGCTAGGGGTCACTCATGACTTATGGGAACTAAATGTGATTAATTGGAATTTTCACATTTAGTATGGGAAGGTGTTTCCATAATATTAAGTGTTAATATTATTTCTCATTGCCAATTAGACTTGAACCTAGTAAGTCATACACATAAGAGTTGTACCGATGAAGATAATTATTGATTTAATTATTAATTAAAGAGTTTAATTAATTAATTAAATTAATTGAATTAAATTTGCGCATGTGCGAGGATCTAGCATATCTCGAAATCTAAATTCAAAGGTTAGGACTAATTATAATTAAATAAGTATTAATTACTTGATTTAATATGTGATATTAAATTCAAGGACTAAATTAATATTTGCTTCCAAATGGTACTATGGATATAGGCCATGAGATAGACCATATGTATTATTAAAAGTGGATTAAAGTTGGGCTTTATTTAAAGAGTTTAAAAAGGTCCATGAGTTGTCTTATTTAGTTTTGTGTGGGCCTTGTTTAAGTGTTAGATAAGCCCATAAACTTAGCCCAACTCATTAAGGGTTAATGAAGTCAAAGGCTAAAGTTATCTTTGTAACTAAACTAATCTCACTTATGGCATAAAGCTATCCATGCATATAGTTAAAGTGTGAGGAACTTAAACTATCATATGCATGTAGCTTGAGTGTCAATACATGCATATAGCTTGAGTGTAAGACACTCAAGCTATTATTAAAATGGATGTGTTTAATTTAATGGGTGGGGTAGAGATAATATACTAATGCACAATTGAGAGACATTTTAATATTCTTACAAAAAAGAGAAAAGGGTTGATATATCATCTTTTTTCTTCTTATTCTAAGTGTAGAGAATAGAAAATTTTCACAAGTGTTGTGAACTCTCAAGACAAAGGCCATTGTTGTACAAGAGTTGTACAAGTCCACATCCACTATTGATATCCATTGGAGCTTGTCACCTAGTCCTACACTTTCAAGCTTAGAGGAGTTCTAACAACTATCTTGGGTCAAACAACTGAGGCTAGTGGGTAGTTCTCCACCATTCTTGACATCTTCCTTGTGCAACTTATGTGTTTCAAGCTAAAAGCTTCATATTTGGGGAGCTTGGAACTTATAGATCATAATAATCTAAAGTTTGTCAAGCATTCTACACACTTGGAAGTTTTATAAGTGTCACTAAACTCTTAGATTGTAAGCTTTATGGCACGATGCTTTATGTTGGTTGTTGAATTAAAAATGTTATCCTTGATGCATATTTTTGGCTATGTGTATGTGCTTGTGATGTGATGTTGGGGTAGGTAAGATTCTAATGTTCATGCAAGAGTTGCATGTGATCAAAATTTTAAAATTTTCGCTTTGATTTTGATTACTTTGAATCTTCCTTTCAATTATACGACAAATTGTGTCAGTAATTCATAATCTTTTGGTTATACATTTAATGAGTGTATAGATAAATATTATTATAAATGTTGTATTAATTTTATAGCAATTGTATAGCTAATACAGTATTTCAGTTACTAGCAAGTTAGCTTGTTTATAAATCATAATTATTATTTTAGCAGTTGTATAACTTTATTCATAATGATTTTCATATATTTATATAGTTATTATAGAAATAGTTGACGTTCCCACTTTATTTTACTTTAACCACTCACTGTGTATTTTTATACTCACCCCTTTTTATTTTAAAATTTTACAGATCCTTTGGTATAGCAGTTATAGACTGTAGGACATAGCTTTGCCTTATGCCTTATCGCACCTGGTATCTAGTGGAGGTTAAGCCAATCATCTTAGGACTTTGTCCTTTTGGTTATATTTAAGAGTACTTCATTATGTATTTGATAAACTTGTATTTAACAACAGAATGTTGTTTAAAGGAGATTGTGATATGTATTGATAAATACTAATGTTATTGGCAATATAACTATTTTCATTATCACATTATTCTCCTCAGCATTACATTATTCTTTCCTAGCATTAGCATAGAAGCTAGCCAGCAAGTCAGGCCTGCTCCATAGCTAGCGGAGTAGGTGAGAAAAATGCATTAAAGCCCAACTCATTAAATTTTAAACTTGGTGACTAAGTTGCAAGAACTAGAAGAAGCATGTTCTTAAGCAGGAGAAAAAAATCAACAGGTGCAAGTTACAGGAGTTAATGAAGGAATTATTACAAAACTGAAGAATTGTTGATTGCTAAGCTTTTTTTTATTAAAGAGTGAATAAGAAGCTATTATAAAAGCATTAAATTATCATAAATCATCGTCAACAAATCATCAGACCAAATCATCAATAACGTTTCTGTGTAAATAGCTATTTTTTTACAAACTTCTAGTTTAAGGTGATGGTTCTAAGACACAACATGAGTAAAGTTTGGTACTTTATGATTAGACTCAAACTTTAAGTGGGGCACCTCTTATCTCTACTAGTCAAGAATTGGAAATCATTAAATACTACTACTGAGGGCACCAATGCCCAATCTATTTTCTCAGAAGTAATGAAACTAGTCTGAGAATCTATACTATAGATGAACATTTTTTTTAAGACCTATATATAAAATTTTATGCATTCTATACAACAGTGGATTAGCAACACCATCAATCAGAATTTACAAAACATTATAGATTCATTCACTAAAATGAATGAAGCATATCTAAAGTAAGAAAGTTAGAACGTTTCCTTAAGGGTGATGGTTCAGCCCCAGGGGGATTCCCATTATACATCTACTTCTAAGCCCAATAATAGAGTTCAGACTCTTGGTAGTGGTAGGTATATTCCACCACATCGAAGGGAGGAGTTTGGAAACATCAACTAAGGAACTAATCAGAACGACCTCAATGTCTGTAATAGTAATGGTTTAAATAATAATAAATTTCTCCCTAATCAACAGCAATTCGGTAAGACAAATCCAAATTCTCAACCTGTAATTTATAATTTGGAGATTGTTCAACAAAAAAGAGGCTCAAGGGGCAACCTTCCTCAAGGGAAAAAAATATTTCCTCAAGGAAACTTATAATTTCCTCAATGGCAAGGACCACTTCCTCAAGCCTATTTACTAGTGCCTTAGGCCCCAAGAATGGGAGTGGATTTAGATATTGTGCAAGAGTTGTACGGACAAGGCTTGTGCTAAATTGGCCATTCAGAATTTCACGAGCCTTATCCAAATGTCATTAATAAAGACAACCCTTATCCTAAAGGCTATTGCATTCTAGAGTTTTCTTTGGTTTCTAGGGAAGATTGACAGTTTACTTTGGAACACATATCTCATTTCACAATTCTATGTGGTAAATGAGCTAATTATGAAAATTTTCTGAATTTTAAACTAAGATTGTTTCCTAATACTTTGACAGGAGTAGCCTTCACTTGATATGCAACATTACTGAGGAATTATTCAATCTTCACTTAGTAGGAAATGGAACGTTAGTTTCACACCTAATTTGCACGAGCTAAGCCTGAGGTATGTATTGTTAAGTTATTAAGGGTGACTCAGAGAGCTAGTGAAAGTGTAGATGTGTTCATCGCTAGGTTCAACAAAATGAAGATTATGTGCAAGATTCTTCTAGCTGAGTCTGAATATGTCAAAATGGCACAAAGGGGTTTTGGATGAAATAGCAAAAAAAAAAAAAGTTGTTTTGGAGTTAATTGCACCTTGAATGATAGTTTAGGGGGCAAATTGCCACTTTAGCTTATGTGATTGAGTCTTTTCTTTGTTTGTATTACCAAAACACCTGAAAAGGGCCGGTCATATGTACCTTGGGAGATCAAGGGGAATGAAATGTCGATAAGTGATTTTGCTAGAATAGTCAATAATGAGATTGCTGTTTTAGTAAAAGATGCAGCGAAAGTTTATAATTTTTTAATACTTAACTTGGAAATAATTATCAAGTAGATAATTGAAGTTTTAGAAATAATTTAAGGGATTTTATACATCTTTTTTTCAAAAAAAAAAAACATATATAATTGCTTAAAATATATAATAAAAAGCTAGTGAGGTAGTGATTTAATGGTCACTTTTCCAAAAACATTATGAGATGCAAGTTTCAAACTTTGCCATTATTAATTTATATAATTAATTTTCACCAAATTTTAAAAGAGTGAACTACCCGTATTACACAATGCATCAAAACTTAAATTGTGTGGTCTCTATATTAATAAAAAATTTCATCATGAAATTTTTAATTTACCAAATGACTTGACTAAAGTATGTATAGTGGCAATAACTAAAATTTATAAACAGTAAACCTGGAGCTCTCATGAATTAAAAATGCAAAGAAAATGAATGAGAGATTCCAAAGTTTTAGAGCTAGGGGACCATGGTTTAATTTCTAGCCCCCTCCATCCGCTATTGACTTCGGAGATTAGTGAACTATAAAGTCATGCGAATAGTTCAAGAGTGACGAGTTCCAAGTAATTTAACTTTACCGTTTTCTTCTTTTTAAATTTTATATACTCCAATTTGCCAAATAATTTTACTTACCTTTGTAACATAAAAACAAAAATTAAAAAATAGAAATAAATACCTCATGATTTAAATATTTTATAATTATGAGTTTGTCAATTTTTTTTAACATTTAAATACTCTATTATTTCATATTAGTATTACCTAAAAAATAAAAAAATATATTTAAAAAAATTATAACTCAAAAAGGACATTTTATAATAAATATAAACATTATAAACATTTTTTTTTTAATTAGAATGTGAAACTGGATATAGAAATGTTTAAAATATATCCACTTAGCAGGTTGAGGTGTTTGAAGGATTCAACCTCATTAACTCAACTCAAACACAAAAAGATATAGGTTATTGATACTAGCGTAGAAGGCTAAAGATGCAGTTGACAAAAATGTTTCTTTTTGCTTGCGCCTGCACACACACAGATAAAATATATATATTTTATAAATATTTTGAATTGCAATGTATCACTTATCGTCCCTATAAATATATCCCTTCATCAAGTCTAGATGAATTGAACTACTAAGCTAGTAGAAAAAGAAAAATTCTCTGGCTGTGAAGTAGTGCCTTTCCCCTCCTTCAAACCCATAGCCAATAATCCTAAGGAATCCACTGTTGAAAGTAGCACTATAATGGAGCTTGCTCGGAGGAGCTGTTTGTTTCTCTCATTCTCACCCCTGTGCAGCCTTTTCCTTGCTATTATTCATCTCTTGTTAGTGCTGCTGTTGCCTGCAGCCTCAGCCAGTACTAATAATGAAACTGAAAGACTTGCGTTGCTGGAATTCAAGGCCAAGATAACTGATGATCCTCTTCGTGTCATCACCAATTCATGGAATAACTCTCTTCATTTCTGCCAGTGGTACGGCGTCACATGTGGACGGAGGCACCAAAGGGTGACCGAGCTGAACTTAAGATCCCTCAAACTTTCAGGTTCCATATCGCCACTTGTTGGCAACCTGAGCTTTTTAAGAGAATTGAGCCTTGAAAACAATAGCTTCAGCCATGAAATCCCACCTCAGATTGGCCATTTGCGCAGGCTGCAAATCTTATCTCTCCACAACAATTCAATTGGTGGCCAAATTCCTGATAACATATCTGCTTGTTCTAACCTTCATACAATAAATTTACAAAGGAACAAGCTGGTTGGGGAAATCCCCGGCTTGGAGACGATGAAGCTCAAAGTACTCCGTTTGGGAGTCAACAATTTTACAGGGACTGTTCCTCCATCTCTCGGGAATGTATCATCTCTCGAGACAATCTATTTGTTGCGTAACAATTTTCATGGGGTTTTACCTGAATCCTTTGGTCATTTGATGAATCTAAAGCATTTATCCTTGGAGGATAATCGATTTTCAGGTACCATTCCTCCTTCAATATTCAATCTCTCTTCAATCAAGGATTTAGACTTGGGACAAAATCAATTACAAGGCACTCTCCCAATGAACTTAGGCATCTCTCTTCCACAACTCCAATTCTTTTCCATTCCTGAAAACCAATTCAATGGACCAATTCCGACCTCAATTTCCAATGCCTCAAATCTAGAATACCTTCAACTACCGGCAAATTATCTTACTGGAAGTGTCCCTTCTCTCAAAAAGTTGAATAAACTTACAGCTTTCACGATTAGTGTTAACGATTTGGGAAGTGGGAAAGCTGATGACTTAAAGTTCGTTTCTGATTTGACGAATGCCACTGCTTTAAAATTTTTGTTCATGAATGATAATAACTTTGGAGGGAAGCTGCCTCAACACATTGCAAACCTTTCAAACAATCTCGTGTTCCTAATGATAGGAAAAAATCATATACGTGGAAACATCCCAGCTGAAATAGATAATCTCGGTAGTTTGGGACTTTTTCAGGCATCAGTGAACCAACTCTCAGGTATAATTCCTTCAACCATTGCAAAACTTAAGAATCTAACACAACTTTATTTGGAAGAAAATAACTTCTTTGGAAATATTCCATCCTCTCTAGGAAACCTGACAAATTTGTTTGAAATTAATTTATCTTACAACAATCTTCAAGGCATGATCCCTCCAAGTCTCGGGAATTGCACAAATTTGATTCGGATGATAATTTCCAATAACAATCTCACTGGTCCCATACCTCTGCAAATTTTTCAACTTTCTCTCTTATCAAAAGCCCTTGATTTATCCGTCAATCGTTTGAATGGTTCACTTCCCAGCGAAGTAGCAAGCTTGAAACAACTAGGATTTCTATACCTCAGCCAGAACATGTTGTCAGGAAAGATTCCTGCTGGTCTTAGCGGCTGTACAAGTCTACAATTATTATACATGGATGCCAACTTTTTCCAAGGTTCTATTCCTTCATCATTAAGTTCGTTGAGAGGCATTCGACAATTGAGTCTTTCTCGCAACAATTTGTCAGGCAGGATTCCGGAGTTTTTGGCAGGCTTTAATTTGGAGTGGTTGGATATATCATATAATGATTTTGATGGCATGGTACCAATAGAAGGCACCTTTAAGAATGCAAGTGCAGTTTCCTTGCAAGGAAATAAGCATCTATGTGGTGGCATACTGGATTTTGGCCTGCCTGCCTGCAAGTCAGAACAACCGAAAAGGAGACTTACAACAATGTTGAAGATAGTTATCTCTTTAGTCTCTGCACTTGTATGCGCTGCACTGGTGCTTACTTGTTTATTTACAACCCATCGGCAATCAAGAAACAGCAAAGAAGAATCCATATCCAGCTCTTATGAGAACGCGCTATTGAGAGTGTCTTATCAAAGTCTCCTCAAAGCTACAAATGGATTTTCAACAGAAAATCTGATAGGTTCAGGTGGCTTTGGGTCTGTATACAAGGGGATTCTCAATGAAGGTGGACTTGTTATTGCAGTGAAAGTGCTTAACCTTATGCGTCAAGGGGCTGCGAAGAGTTTTCTAGCTGAATGCGAGATTTTAAAGAATATCAGGCATCGAAACCTTGTCAAGGTCCTAACTGCTTGTTCAGGTGTTGATTTTCAGAGCAATGATTTCAAAGCATTGGTCTATGAATTCATGGATAATGGAAGCTTAAATGATTGGTTGCATCCAAGTGCTCTTGGGTCAGATGAAGTGCCTAGATCTTTAAGTGTTCTCCGAAGACTGAATATTTCCATTGATGTTGCTTGTGCACTGGAGTATCTTCATTTTCATTCCGGAACACCAGTTGTTCATTGTGATCTGAAACCCAGCAATGTTCTTCTTGACAAAGAAATGACTGCACATGTGAGTGACTTTGGGTTAGTTAAGTTTCTGTCTGATGGGAAACTCAGTTCCGCTGCTAATCAATCAAGTTCTATTGGAGCTAGAGGAACTATCGGCTACTGTCCTCCAGGTAAATTCTTCTTGTTACAAACCAAACTTATGGTTTTATCATTTATTTTTCTTCTTACCTTATTATAGAGAGATATTGCTTAAGTGAGAACAACTCTTGCGAACTAATCTCAACGATTGTTGGTTAACCAAAATTAGTTTTATCATTCATTTTTTTATTATTAGAGAACTTAGTTTCCCACTTTGCCATGTATGTGTTTCAGAGTATGGCCTGGGAAGCGATGTATCACCTTCTGGCGACATATTTAGCTTCGGGATATTGGTGTTGGAGATGTTTACAGGAAGAAAGCCAACTGATGACATGTTCAAAGAGGGTTTGACCCTTCACAATTTTGTCAAGAAAGGTTTGTCTGAACAAGCAATGACAGAGATTATAGATAGCAAGATTCTTCAAACGCAAATGGATGTAGATGCAACACCAAACCAACACCATAATTTGATGAACAGGAGAAACAACAACAACAACTACCTCATTGAGTGCATGATTTCCATATTTGAAATTGGAATAAATTGTTCAGCTGAATTGCCGCAAGAGCGCATGAGTATTTGTGATGTTGTTGTTCAACTGTCTTCCATCAGAAATAAATTTCTTGGAACTTGACATGGTCGGCAGGTAAATTTTCTTGTACTTGATGTTAAGGAAGGTTAACTGAGATATATATCTAATTTTTTCATCTTTACCACAGCTGCTGTACAAAGATGATGCCACCGACCAATGAAGCTTGGAAACTGATTGCCTGCAGACCTTAATGTAGCATTTTGTGTGTGGTATGATATGTTTGTAATCTATATTTCTGCAAATAATGTACCTTATCAGTCCTTTCACAGCTTCTTTCATCAGTTCCTTATAAGACGTTATCTTTGGTAATTTTTATTCCTTCATCAGTCCATCTATTTATTGCAAAAAATTTTATCCAAGAAAATAGTGTCCAGTGACCTGTTGAAGTGAATAATGATTCAAAAAAAGGTTTTGATTTATATTTGATTTACTA
>CATIWO010283548.1:0-13260 GCA_949673435.1 Macaranga tanarius | reverse complement strand
AAAGGTCCTTCTGTTAAGTTTTCTGTTAAATAGGTGTTAAATGGGTATGAAATGACCGAAATACCCATGAAAATTTCTTGGCTAAATTGGGTCTCTTCTTCACCACTGGATCCGGGGACTGCAGGGCTAACGAGCTAGTGCCCCTTCATCTGACTCCACTTTTCCATCTTTCATAAAATTCTAATTCAAAATCCAACACAAGAAGAAGAAGAAGAAGAAGAAGAACAAGAACAAGAGGGTCTCCTCTTCAATGTCGCTGTCAAATAACCATCTCTCTTTAATCCCAAAGACTCCAACTTTATACATCGAGATGGCGATCTTGTACACATTGGTGGCCCGAACTGTTTCTGGCAACACCGGTGCTGTATCTACAAAGGTCTAAGCTCACTTCTATGCCAGAATTGCCACAACTAAAACCCTTTGGTTCTTGAACTCAGAACCAGACTTATAAACACTGGTGTAAATGTTTTCCTTTATAGTAGGGTGGGTACAGAAATGTGCACGGTAGCCTTGGGAGATAAATTAGTGGCGAGGATGAGATGGTGTGTATTTTACGTCTTCAAGCATTCAACTCTATATACAACACACGTTTGCTTTGTGCTTTTCGTCATTTTGACACTGTATACCAACTGCTCGATGAAATGTCCCAGTCAATTGGCTCTAATTCCCCAGATGAACTTATTTTCCTAACTATCATTTGAGGCCTTCTTCGAGCTCGGATGATCCCAGATGTTATCAAAGTTCTTGACTTGATTTCTAAGTTTGACAAGAAACCATCTTTGAAAATTTTTAACTTAATTCTAGATGTTATTGTTAAGAAGATATTGATCTTGCTAGGAAGTTTTACAGGGAAAAAATGATGGGAGTGGTGTTCAACGTGATGACTATACTTTTGGGATTTTAATGAAAGGTCTTTGCTTGACTAATAAAATTGGAGATAGTTTTAAACTATTGCAGGTTTTGATATCTAGGTACTATAAAGAAGACAATTTAGTTCAAGCTCTTGTACTGTTAGAGAAGAGTTTTAGTTCAGGATTTGTGCTTGATGTTGTTACAGTGACTAAGGTGGTTAAAATTCTTTACAATGCAGGCTGTGTGACAGAGGCTGTTGAAATTTTAGAGAGAGTAGATAGCAAGGGTGGTGTAATTGAGTGTATTTCCTAAAGATATTGATAGGAGCTTGAATGTATTAAGCTTCTGTGAGAAGGGTGATATTGAGAATGTAAGGAAGATTTGGTGTTGTGCTCGAAGGGATCGTAGGAAAACAGGGCGTCGTGTTGAAAATGTTCCAACCAGAGAAACAATGGAGAATAGAGTTTTGTCTTCCTCTGATCGGTGGCATGATGGTAGCAACCGTAATTTTGGGCATGAAGCACGCCGGGATAGCAAATGGTCATCTAGGTGGGGTCATGATGAGAAAGAAAACTATCAGCTGGATTTAGACTTAAGAGAGGCCAGGCGGAAGGTTCAAATATGGGGTTTGCTGTAGGATGAGGAAAGTCAAATGCTATTGGTAGGGGTTCATCTGTGGGCTATACTACTGTTTCTCAGTCATTCAAGGGCATTTGAATATTTGCATTTCTATTTTTCATTTTCCAGATGCATTTTTCTTTTTTTAATGAATTATTTGGTCAAAATTTTGACAGAAGGACTATTCAATGTAACGGAATTAAAATTGGAGGATGAATAAATATATTTTTCAAAATACAGGGACCAATTAGTATAATACACCAAACCTCAGGGGGAAATAGTAATTCACCCAAAAAAATATGACCATTCCCGAATCCAAATCGACGGATTCGGGTAACAAAATTTTTTTATTATCTATTTTTTTTTTAGATTTAAAAAATTTATGTACAAATTTAAAATTATTATCATTTAATTAAATTTTAGGATGCTATTAGATGTCGCAACCCGCGACATCTGATGATTTTGCCCCCCACCTTATGTCAAGGGTAGAACTTTTCACATTTTATTTTATTTATGTAATTTATGGGGATGTGATGAATGGAACAATGTAATGTCTCATCCTACAAACTCTCATTGTGCTCCTTATGCTCTTTAGGAGGGAGTGACTAGTCATCAAAGGCATGGGGCCGGAGAGCTAGCCACTATAGGTGCTACATGTGTGCACTTCCCTTGGGTAGGTTCCCCCCTGCCTACACCTTGGGGAGCACAATGGATGGATCGATGCATTATCCCTCATGATTAATAATAAAAGTTGCTTCGATGTTATTCAATCTCGGTGTCCCTTTTGATTGTGCCTATGAATGTGCTTGTGGCTATACTAGTTGCCTTGTTTGCCTTGCCTTGATATAAAAGCTTTGACTCGGATGCTAACCTATATTTCTGCTTGTCTTGTAGAATTACTAGCTTGTCCCTGAGACTGGCTTGTTAGAAGGCATTCTAGTCAAGCGTTACACGGTCCTATTTGTGCAGTATTTTGAGGGCCCGTGACATTTGGTATCAAAGCTAAAATCGATCGTGATTGTGATCGAGATGGCAAAAGTGATTAATTCAAAGCAGGCACGAATTGAGGTGCTCGAAAAGAGGGTCGAGTCACTTGAAGATGCAATAGCCAAAGTGTGCCCTTTAGAGAATGTTTTTGGCAAAGTGGAATTGCTTAACGCTGTGATAGCGAAGGCTAGCGTGTTTGAAACAATCGTTGCGAAAGCTAGTGTGATTGAGCCAATGGTGGTGAAATTGCTTGCTATGGAGGGATGGCCAATAGAGCTTGAGGCCTTTCCTAGTGCAAACCCTTCGGGGAGTGGGGATATTGAAAAATTAAATGATAGGCTTGAGGGCCTAGTATCTCATGTAGAGTCACTTGAGAAATTACCTGGCGAGGTAACCGACAACCATAAGGCTATTGGTGAGACTCTAGAATCCCTGACAGAAGATACCAAAGAGGCGATCCAATCCCTCCAGCACGAAGTATAGACAGTTGATGCGAAGGTAAATGAGTTAGCCAACAAAAGTGGCCTCGGAGGAATGGCATTTGGAAGGACTAAGATCCCTGAGCCCAAGCCCTTCTCGTGAGCTCGGGACTCGAAGGTGGTAGACAATTTCTTATTTGACATGGAAATATACTTTGAGGCCACTAAAATAGACACAGAAGAACAACGAATGAAAATGGAACCCATGTATATTGAGGAAGATGCAAAACTATGGTCGCGCACCAAGGTTGAAGAGATGAGAGCTGGTCGCTGTGTTGTAGCCAGCTGGGACGACTTTAAGCGGGAGTTGAGAGCTCAATTCTATCCAGAAAACATCTGGTTTAGTTCCCATAAGCAAATAATGGAATTGAGACACACTACTTCCATCCAAGAGTATGTGAGACAGTTCTCGGCTTTGATCTTTACGGTGCCAGATATGGTGGAAGCAGATAGAGTTCACTCGTTTATTACGGGTTTAAAATCTTGGGCCAACATGGAGTTGCTATGTAGAGGAATTAGAGATCTAAATGCAGCCATTACCGCAGCTGAGAGTTTAGAAGACTTCTCCGAGAGCAATACAAAAAGAAAGCCCAACCCTTTCATGGAGGGAGAAAGCCGGACAACAAAGTGGGCGAGAGGTCCCTATGGTAATTCTAATCGCAGGTCCCAGCCATATAGGAACTTTGAGAGAAGAGGGTGGAACTTTGGGAATGCTGAAAGAAGATCTGGAAATGGTGTAGGAATTAGAAACAACTCCAACGCTTGGGAAAGAAACCCAGGCCAACAACAGACTAAACCTCCGAGTATAGACAAGGCCCAAGGGAGAAATACTCTAAGCTTAAAATGTTTTCTGTGCAGTGGTCCACATAGAGTTGTTGAATGCCCTCATAGAGGAGCCTTAAATGCCCTACGGGTAACCCAACATGAGGCAAATACCGAGGAGGCACATGAGGAGAAGGAAAATGGTCCTGCGATTATGGGAGCTCTCAGATTCTTTGCAGCGATAAAGAGACAAATGGATGAGTAAAAGAAAAAGCAGGAAAGAGGGCTCATGTATGTAGATATGCTGGTTAAATGCAAACTCTTCAGAGCTCTCGTAGACATTGGAGCTATCGATAATTTCATAACTGACGCAGTGGCAAATCGGTTGGGACTAACAGTGGAGAAAGGCGGAGGAATGATGAAAACGGTGAATGCTCAACCCACCAAAGATACGGGGATAACTCAGGATATCCCATGCAAGCTAGGGTCGTGGGGTGGAGAGATCCCTTTCACAATAGCTTCCATTGATGACTTTGATGTGGTATTAGGACTGGACTTCTTGATAGATACTCGAACTCTCCCAGTGCCTGCAGCTAAGTACTCATTGATATTAGGGGAGAACCCGTGTGTGGTCCCAGTGACAATGAGCTTATTTTATGAAAAAAAAGGTGTTATCAGCCATGCAATTCAAGAAAGGAGTGAAAAGGGGTGAGAAGACCTATTTAGCCATTCCTTTGAGATTAGAGAATTAGAAGAATAATGAGATCCCGGAATGTTGTGTTAAGAGACTACGCTGATGTGATGCCTGAAAAGCTTCCCCCGACTCTACCTCCACAAAAGGAAATTGATCATAAAATTGAACTGATCCCTGGTGCAAAACCTCCCGCAAAAGTCCCTTATAAGATGGCACCTCCTGAGTTAGCAGAGCTGAGAAAGCAGTTTGATGAGCTTCTGGAGGCAGGGTTCATTTGCCTCTCAAAAGCTCCTTTTAGTGCATCAGTACTATTTCAAAAGAAATAGGATGGAAGCCTATGACTATGCGTGGATTACAGAGCTCTCAATAAAGTTACAGTACGGAACAAGTACCCCATTCCCCTTATAGCTAATCTTTTTAATCAATTGGGCAAAGCTAAGTACTTTAGCAAGCTCGATTTGAGATCAGGGTACCACCAAGTCCGTATAGCTAAGGGAGATGAGGCGAAAACTACTTGTGTAACACGGTACGGTGCATTTGAATTTCTAGTTATGCCTTTTGGACTAACAAATGCCCTTGCTACTTTTTGTACCCTTATGAACTAGGTCTTTTATGAGTATCTAGACAAGTTTATCATAGTGTACCTGGATGACATTGTGGTGTATAGTTTAACTTTAAAAGAATAAAGAGCATCTCCGAATAGTCTTTGAGAAACTGAGGCAGAATAAATTATTTATCAAGAGAGAAAAGTGTGCATTCGACCAAACCATCATCAAATTCTTGGGACATATAGTGGAAGAGGGACGTATCCGCATGGACCAAGATAAAGTCAAGGCAATTCAGCAATAGAAGACACCTACAAGCTTTACGAAACTCAGATCATTATTGGGACTTGCCAATTACTATAAGTGATTCATAATAAGATACTCAGAAAAGGTGCTCCCACTGACAGAGCTTTTAAAGAAAACCCACACCTGGGAATGGACTCCTCAGTGCCAAGAAGCTTTAGAAAGAATGAAGAAGATGCTCTTAGAGGACCTAGTGTTGGCAATGCCGGATATGCTGAAGCCTTTTTAGGTGAAAACAGATGCCTCAGACTTTGCTTTAGGAGGAGTGCTGATGCAAGAGGGCCATCCTATAGCCTTTGAGGGTAGAAATGTGAGATCCCACATCAGATGGAAGTGGGTAATGGATGAGATCCCACATCGGATGGAAGCGGGTAGTTGGCATGCCTTATATGGGTGCAATGCCCTCTTCCTCCATGAGGCGCCTTTTGAGGACAAAACCGTGAGGGCCGTTGCCTGGGGCCGGTGCCAAAGCGGACAATACCTCGTGGGCCGAGTGATCTTGGGCTGTTACAAATGGTATCAAAGCCTTGGTTTTTAAGAGCCTAGGGTAAATAAGAGATTAAGTTTAGCAGTTTGCCTAGATTTAGCAGTTTGATTAAGTGGTTATCTTTGAGATAGAATTGTTAAGTCTAAGACTTAATTGTTATTATGGTTTTATATATCATACCGCCAAGACTTAGAGGTGGTAGAGGTCGTGGTAATCGTGGGCCGAGTGATCTTGGGCTGTTACAAATGGTATCAGAGCCGAATCCTCGGGTTCGATGTGCCAGCGGGGGCGCTGGGCCCTAAGGGGGGTGGATTGTGAGATCCCACATCGGATGGAAGCGGGTAGTTGGTATGCCTTATATGGATGAAATGCCCTCTTCCTCCATGAGGTGCCTTTTGAGGATAAAACCGTGAGGGCCGTTGCCTGGGACCGGTGCCAAAGCGGACAATACCTCGTGGGTCGAGTGATCTTGGGCTGTTACACATCCGATAAAATTGGAACAATACAGAGAAGATTAGCATGGCCCCTGCGCAAGGATAACATGCACAAATCGAGAAATGGTATCAGAGCCAAATCCTCGGGTTCGGTGTGCCAGCGTGGACGCTGGGCCCTAAGGGGGGTGGATTGTGAGATCCCACATCGGATGGAAGTGGATAGTTGGCATGCCTTATATGGGTGCAATGCCCCCTTCCTTCACGAGGCACCTTTTGAGGACAAAACTGTGAGGACCGTTGCCTGGGGCCGGTGCCAAAGCGGACAATACCTCGTGGGCCGAGTGATCTTGGGCTGTTACAAGAAAGCTAAGTGAAACGAAACGGCGATACACAGCTCACGAGAAAGAGTTACTAGAAGTTCTCCACTATTTGAGGACTTAGAGGCACTACTTGTTGGGGTCCAAGTTTGTGGTGAAAACTAATAATACTGCATTAGCCACTTATTGACTCAACCAAAGTTAAACCACAGGCAAGCGCATTGGCAGGAACACTTGGCAGAGTTTGATTTCCATCTGGAGTACAAGATAAGCAAGAGTAATAGTGTAGCGGACGCACTAAACCGAAGGACAAAGTTAGCAGTAATGAAACACTTGGCTCATATGTCCTCGACTCAATTGACTACCTCCATCCGAGACCAAATTAGGCAGAATTTGATGAAGGATCCACAAGCTATTACACTAGTTAATTTGGCAAAACAGGGGAAGACACGACAGTTTATGTGGGAAAATGACCTCCTAGTTGCAAACAAATATCACTTATATGTACTCAAAGCTCGAAACTTGAGGAAGATATTACTTTAAGAGTGTCATGATACTTTATGGGTAGACCATCCAGGATGGCAACAGACTTTAGCTCTCTTGACGTAGAACTACTATTGGCCGAAAATGGAGGATGAAGTCCGTATATACACCAAGACTTATTTAATTTTCCAACAGGATAAGGCAGATAGACAGAAGATAGCAGGCTTATTGGAACCTTTTCCAATCCCTAACCGGCCTTGGAAAAGTGTTTATATGGACTTCATCACTGGTCTACCTCGAGTGGGGGAGTATGATGCCATCCTTGTTGTGGTAGATCGATTCTCTAAATGCAGTACCTTCATTCCCATGCCAAAGCTTAGTTCTTCAGAAGACACGACCAAAGCCTTCTTCAAAAATGTGGTAAAGTATTGGGGAGTGCCCAAGAGTATTGTCAGCGATAGAGATGGGCGATTCCTGGGAACCTTTTGGGCGAAACTCTTTTGCCTTCTAGGTTCACACCTAGATATGTCAACTAGCTACCACCCCTAAACGGATGGCCAGACATAAAGATTTAATAGCCTACTGGAAGAGTACTTGAGATACTTTATTAGCTCAAGTCAGAAAAATTGGGCATCCCTACTTGATATGGCACAATTTTATTTTAATTCACAACGTAGCTCCAGTACTAACAAAAGTCTTTTTAAGATTGTTACAGGATAATAACCACTCTTGCCGCACTCTCTAGAGGGACCTTACAAAGGTAGAAACCCGAAGGCTTACAACTTCTTCAAGGAGTGAAGACATAATGAAGAAATTACCAAAGCACACTTGGAAAGAGCATCCCAACGAATGAAGTATTGGGTAGATATGAACCGTCGACCATAAGATTTCCAGGTGGAGACATGGTGTTATCAAGATAATCTTAGAGCACGTCCGATTACGGAATAAAGATAAAAGATTGCTGAGACGATATGAAGGCCCTGTCCCATTATTGAAAAAGTGGGAACAGTAGCATATAAAGTGGAGCTACCATAGGGACTCAACATCCACCCAGTCCTCCATGTCAGCAACTTACGACCTTACCATGCTGATAAAGAAGATGCTCACAGCAACAAAGCCAACCGACCAACCATCTCGAAGCTAGAGCCAGCACTGAGAGTAGTAGATAAAATCTTAGCCGAACGAGTGGTCGCCTCTAACAGACGCAAATACAAAGAGTACTTAGTGAAGTAGAAAGACCATGGAGAAGAAGAGAACAGTTGGGAGAGAGAAGAAGATATTCAAGCCTTCAAGGACAAGATTGAGCAGTTCATCATAACACAATTGACGAGGGCGTCGACTGCTTGAGTGGGGGAGAATGTCAAGGGGTAGCATTTTTATGTATTAGGGGTATTTTAGACTTTTTACATTTTATTTTATTTATATAATTTATGGGGGTATGATGAATGGAGCATTATAATGTCTCCTCATATAAACTCTCATTGTGCTCCTTATGTTCTTTAGGAAGGAGTGACTAGTCATCAAAGGCATGGGGCCGGAGAGCTAACCACTATAAGTGCTACGTGTGTGCACCTCCCTTGGGTAGGCTCCCCCCTGCCTACACCTTGGGGAGCACAATGGATGGATCGATGTATTGTCCCTCATGATTAATAATAAAAGTTGCTTCGATGTTATTCAATCTTGGTGTCCCTTTTGATTGTGCCTATAAATGTGCTTGTGGCTATACTAGTTGCCTTGTTTGCCTTGCCTTGATATAAAGGCTTCGACTCGGATGATAACCTATATTTCTGCTTGTCTTGCAGAATTACTAGCTTGTCCTTGAGACTGGCTTGCTAGAAGGTGTTCTAGTCAAGCGTCACACGGTCCCATTTGTGTAGTATTTTGAGGGCCCGTGACACCTTACAGGGGGTAGATGGAACTTTTTTTTTTGTAATTTTACACGAATTACAACGCTACTGTAGCGTTGCAACCCGCGGCATATGGCATTTCCCTAAATTTTATAGGTATCACGACCGTCGTGGTCTGAAATTTTTTTATAAAATTACTTTTTTAATCCTAATGTTAGGGGAACAGAAAAAATTTACAGTTCATAACGGAATTGTTGGTGTGGCTTGATCATTACCGTTTTATTAAATATTATGCTAATCCAAGTGAATTTAATAATATCAACATTTTTACATATAAAATTAATGAAATTCTCTACTATTAAGTCAATTTTTGGATTTAATTGATAAATTTTTTTATTAAATATAAATTTGATGACAAAAACTTACTATAAATATGAAAAATCACACTAATAAAGTGAAATTAATTTGTTAAGGAGGCAGTCTACACACTCTATGCTTTTTTTTTTTTTTTGGTATTATTTTCTAAATCAATGTTTTTTTTTTCTTATAATTGTGACTTAATAACCACTATATTTTAGTAGTAGCATTATTTGACCATTGATAAATTAGTCATTATTTGTTGACCATTACTTAACTTTCATTGCAAAGTTGTCATCAAGACAAGTGTTTTATCAAAGGTTAATAGGTTATCATATCCTACCAATACAAGACTGGTCACCAACAACCTTTTATTTCTATCAACCACCATAATTGAAAATTCAAGTAACTATAGACATTAATTTTTTTTCATTTGGATTGAAATATGAAAATTGGTGAATTTATCAATACACAAATTTTTAATGAATTATTTGGTCAACAAATTTATTTCATCACTATATAATATGGAGGTCCTTTCTTCCTAATTTCACAAATTTAATAATAATACAATTTAAAATTTTGAAGCTTTATATATTTTTGGGAAAAAAAATGATTAATTTTTTTTTTTTAAAAAAAAGGAAGGAATGTAGGAATCAAATCTTGACCTCTTGATGTTCTAAAAGGAATTATGCCGCTAAACTATTTAACCTTTGCCAACAAAAATCTACTTAGAAAATGAATTTTTGTCATTTTTATATTCAACAAATTTATAATGGATCTCAAATTATAAACTTAACCTTACATTTTGTTTTCTAACTAAACAATAGCATTTGATCAAATGCATCAAGCCAAACATTTCTTGAGCTAAAAATAGATATTAATTAATTTAATTCTCCATAAAATTTTGACAACAACAATCTTATTTGAAGAAAATCAAACACAAACATTTAAATTAATATAATATAAGGTAAAGGTGCAATAATGACTTGATAGATCAAATAAAACCGTGTATTCTGTTCTATTGACTAGAAATTTATGTTTTTTTTTTATTATTATTCTCACTTTCCTTAGCTCCCACGCTTTGCCTTATTTCTAAACCAAATTCAACACCATAAACACAGGCCATTATGCCCATCTTTCTCTTGCCTCTGTATACTGTTATTTCTAGGGGACAAGCAAAAAGACCCCTTGTTCTATGCCTCACAGGTAAGCTGAAAGTTGTTGTTTTACTTGACTGGAAACTATGCTGAGATGGAAATAAATTAGAAGAAATCCAAATTATTTTGCTGTCAGGGTACTGGCATGGAGGACCCAGAAGTGTTGCTGAATTTATCTGATTCAAAACTGAAAGGAACTACTGTAGATAAGGTTCAAGTCTAAGCTGTCTTCTAATTCTGTTCATTGTTTTTTTATTTTGATTAATAGGTAGGTCAAATGATCTGAAAGCTCATGAATTGTACAGTATAAGGTAGTCATTCTCTTAAATCAGGTGCACGTCATGATGCCCTTTAAGAGAAGTGAAGTGACCATTAGACCACTCTCTCACTGGCTTTATTTTGTTTATTGCTAGTTAATGCAATTGGTTTATAAATTAATGCTGTATAATATTTTACCAGAAAGTGGCAGTTTTCTTCCTGGCAATAAAATCTATCAGAGATTCATGGAGTATAAGTCAGAGGTGGATGGCAAAATATGGATATGATAAGATCTATAAGATGGACAACACTTCTAAAGGGCAATTTGGTATGCAATTTCTTTCTCTGAGCTCTTTTAAATCTTGATTGAAGCTTGGCTTATTGTAGCCCTCTTACTTTGTTGAAGTTGATGTAGTGTTTGCAACACTTGACTGTGTGATCAAGTTAGCAGCAGAACTGTTTGATCTGCTGGAAGAGGAAGCATTGAATGAAGATTTTCACCAAAAATCTGGTATGCTGAGCCTGACAGAGTTCTCTCCCAGCGAAAAATATGTTCCTCCTCAGCACAAAACTGACCCTTGTACTGAAGTATCATCAAATGTTTCCAAGTCTCCGCCTGGTGCCCCATCTCCTGGAGTTCAGATTTGTCAGAATACTAGCACCTTGGAACCAGAGAATGAAACAAAGAAGAAGTTGAAGCCACAGGAAAAAGAAGACACGAAAGCAAAAGGCAACACTGAATGTGCCCCAAGTACAAACAGAAACATAAAAGTTTCAGTCTCCAGTGTGAATAAGAATGATCACAAGAAACAAGATGATAACGCCGCTGGTGAAACCATCATTTCGAAAAGTGCTCCTCCACCACAATCAAGACCGCCACCAGCATTGCCTTCAGTACCAGCTCCAATGCCACTCAAAAAGTGTCCTGGCCCCCCTCTGCCACCTCCCCCTGCAGGTCCTGGTAAATTCCTACTCCAAAGAAAAGCCAATACTAAATTGAAGAGATCCACCCATATGCCGAACCTTTTTCAGAAGCTGAAGGACAAGATGGAAGTGTCTTGCCTTGCCATAAAATCAACTAATGTGAGAAAGGTGCAGCTTGGAGGTTCTACTGGTGGAAAGGAAGGATTAGCTGCTTCACTTGCAGAATTGACAAAGAGGTTTGCTTCTAACTGTATGAAATAACCGGCATAATTAAGCCAGAAAAACAAGAAAACATTAGCTGCATGACAGTAATGATTTTGTTTCTCTCTTTCTGGTATAGTTTAGATCACCATATTTCCAACAGATTGAAGAAGATATTCAGAAGTATAAGCAACCACTCCAAGAGCTGATAGTAGCCATCAATTCCTTTCAAACAAATGATATGGTGAAGCTGCTCAAGTTTCGAAACGACTTCGAAACCACCCTTGGAGTTCTAACTGATGAATCACAGGTCAGTAGAGCCCTAACTAATTGCTCATCACAATGATATTTTTTATTATTGATAACCACATTCCTTAATCACAACGATCAATCATCAAGCCTCGAAGGCGCAGGTGCTAGCAACGTTTGAAGATTTTCCTGTAAAGAAGCTGGAAACATTAAGAGCAGCAGCTTCACTGTACTCTAAATTAAACAGTACAACTTCTACCTTGAAGACTTGGGAGATAGCACCTCCATTGGTAAAGCTTTTAGACAAGGTCGAGTGCTACTTCAGAAAGGTAAAATTTAAGTCCAAATTTTATACATGGTCTCTTCACAAGCTGCTTACTTGTCTCTGATCCATGAAGGTCAAACTAGAACTGGAAGCATTTGAACGAATTAAGGATGAGGAATCAAAAAAGTTTAAGAGCTATGGCATTGATTTTGACTTCATTATGGTCACAAGGCTAAAAGAATCAATGGTAGACCTTTCTTGTGGGTGCATAGCGCTAGCACTAAAAGTAAGTACTTAAGTAGTTGCAGCTTATATTGTGAATTGAAGCAACTATAAATTACTTGATTCTCACGGTATTAATTAATGTTGGCATCTCCTGTAGGAGAGGAAACAAGAAAAAATAGCAAAAGGGTGCGGAGAGATTGCTACAAAGGATCAGAAAATGAATGAAAATGCTAAATTGCTATGGAGAGTTTTTCAGTTTGCATTTCGGGTATACAGCTTTGCTGGTGGACAAGATGATTATGCTGACAGGTTGGCCAAAGAATTGGCTGATGAAATATTATTACTTAACTCAGAAAATCAATAACTATATATTATGTTAAAGATACGTACAATTAAATATCAAGAAACCTACCAAAAATCAGAACAGATTCTTTGTAAAACACTTGCATCCTTAGTCAGGTCAGCTGGATTTATGTCTGTACAGACACGGTAAATTTCATTGATTACTCAAACTTATTACATATGGTTAAGTCTGGTACTCAAGTGGAAAACTCAATTTTTAAAAAATTTAAATTATTTTTTTTTTAACTTTACCTATTTTTGACTAAAATATGATTTATTATACTTTTTTTTAAAATAGAATTCTAAAAAGTAGCTATAAAATGATAAACATTCTTTTCCAACGAGATAAAAATAATTTTTCTAATCTTCATACTCATTGTTTGACATGGGCATGAATTATTATTTAAAACAAAAAAAATTGTATATATTATAATAAATTATTATTATTATTATTATTATTATTATTATTATTAT
>CATIWO010283463.1:0-28016 GCA_949673435.1 Macaranga tanarius | reverse complement strand
TGATTAAGAGTGTTTTGGCCATGTTACAGAGTGGCACGGCCATGCCAAAATCGAGCACGGCCATGCCACTCACAGAGCTCAACAAATTATTGTGTCTTGCGTACCCATGCCAGCTTTGTGTGACAACCCACGAAATGATATTTTTCAGCTGAAGATTAGATAGATAGGGACTTATCTCTAATCTTTTGATTAGATAGAGTTGGAGAGGGGTTAGATTACCTTTCTTACTAGGTCTTTAGGTCTATAAATAGGACCCTTTCATGTTCATTTAAGGGTTGTTCTTATTTTTGGATTCTACTCTAGTTTATGTTTTTCTATTTTCTATATACATTTTCATTTTGTTTAGTTCTTAGTAGAAGTGATACTTGGCTTGAAGTTAGAAGAGCAAAGCTTCTTGACATCATTGAAAAAGGGGTTTTTCTTGTATCACTCTCTTTTATTTATTACAATGTTTATAATTATTTTCATTTATTGCTTGTTTTCTTTTCTTTTTAACATAAGTAGCTAGATCTTTTCTAAGGTTCTTATTCTGAATTGACCATGTGATTATTGTGATTATGTTAGGTTGCTAGATTTAATTCATTGGTTGTTGTTGAACTCAATGTCATTTTAGGACTGATCAACCTAGAATTGAATTAACACTATGGGCTTAATCGAGAGATAGGTTCTGCAGGATATGGCAATAACCTATTAGTTGCTTACTTAGTCAAGAAACACTTAAGTAGATTAATATTGCTTAAAGGTTGTGCATTAAAATTGGTTTTAAAAGACATTAGGTTGGTGAGAGCCGTCAAACTTAGTGTTGATTAATTTTGATTTAATTATAGGTTTATCTGAGAGGAAGATCTATAATTGTTAAGATCCATTTAAAATGAATTAGAACTAGTGTAAACCTAGGTGTGTAATCAATCCTTTGAAATGGTCAATTAAGAATAAGAATCCTAACCTTTAAATTTGAATTAAATTTGTGTTTTTACTTTTATTAATTTAGTGTTATTTCTTTGAAATTACAAACTCTATTTCGTTGTTTAAACAATCAAACCTTGTGAGTATTACAGTAGTCAATACCAAATCTCTATGGGATGATATCTTTATTTACTACTTGATACGATTCTGTAGGCTTGCGGATTAAGTACATATCATTGTGAATCTATATCATTCATTCTATCTAATAACTACTTACCAAATACTTTTCACCTCAATATTTAAATAATATCGAAGAGTCTTGCTTATTGATGGCTTAGGCGTATCTGGTGTACCAATCAATCCAAATGATATAATCATAATTTCATACCATCTGTTTCAAGTTTGCATACCATATTTGAAAATAAAATATTTTATCATTCAAAAATGTCAATATCCCAGTTCTAAATCTATCTTCAAGAACACCATTGCATCTTTCAATTAATCAAGCAACCTATCATTTCTCACTTCATTAAGATATTGTTCGATTGCCTATAATTATTATCTAATCTCATACTTCTATCCTTTTCTCTTATAAACTGAATTGATACCCCTCATGATGAATTATTCCTTCTAATAATCTATTTACCATCAACACGTAATCTTACATCATCATCTTTCTTTGTTAAGCTAAAATAACACTCCCATAGTGAATGATTCACTTTACCAAAATACCTCTTTAACTCTCTTGTCACTATTCTGTATGGTGCCATCAATTTATAAGCTATCCTTGAAGTAATCTAAATTCAAAATCTGTTTCTAAAAAAAAAATAATCTCACAAATTAGAAATTTCTTCAGCTATAAATTAACCTATTACTCTTGAATCAACTTCCATTCAATCATAATATCATCTAAATAACTTCTTACTCATATTAAATCATAGATTATTTAATTATAGCTGAAATCCAACTAACATACAAAATCTCTCTTTTAATCACGGTCTCTATCTTTCTCTTTCTTCAAATATCCATACCCACCTTCTTTACATACCAATCTATAAGGATACTACAACTTCATACCTAATCAATTCCTAAAATAATACCATTCTCCTTCCCAATTTAATAGCTGTTATAGTCTACATATTAGTCATATTATTCTAATACCTTGAAATAAAATCTCATCACCAAATTTGCTATCACAACATTCCAACAAGCATTGAAATACCTATACCATCATCAACATTTCATATTACAACTATAAATCATACTTATCCATTGCACATGAGGCTTTATCATAAAAATCTAATGACAAAAGCTCAATTTATGAAGAATCTACCAAAAATTTAGAAGAACCTCCCCTAAAATATCGACATCTCCCTATTAAAGTAGGGCCAATCCTGCAATAAAATAACTACACTTCTAATAACAATCTAAATTAAGGCTCAGTTATCCACCACACTACAATTACATCTAACTGAGCATCAACAATATACTCTTATTAGTCATACATAAGCATTGCCAAAATCACAATGCATTCACATTAATCTTCTCAATATCCCAATGGTAAACGAACACATGAAAGAGGGTATGTATACTAATAAATGTGCATTCACCTGTATTCATAATCAACACAAGCCACCAAAGCATTTCTCACATTAAAAAACATAATGTACATATCAACATGTGTTTGTGAACCATCACAATCGCATCATAACATCTCACAAGATTATTCTTTTAACTCATGAAATAATATATTGGTAGGCCACATCCACCTCACTCATTTCTCATATATCGCACTTGCAAACATTCTTTCAAATGTTCCAAAATTATCAATTCAAATGGAAGAGTATAAATATAATCAAAAACTAAGGTTGCTTACATTACTTGATCTCACATTTCAACACTTTGTTTAATATTTGCATTCATCTTATCAATAGAAGATGGCATTTCATAAAGATTCATATAAAATCCAGAACTCAAACATTCCCCATCTCAACCTCATTTTTTGTTATCCAACCGAAACCATTGTCATACAATTACATCACATTTAGCCAACTTTGGCTTATTTCTTATAATATTAATTTCCATATTGTTGATGGTTACAAAGCCAATCAACATAATCAACATATTCCACATGGTTGATGGTCACAAAGCCAATTAACTTAATCACATTTCACATCATTGATGGTCACAAAACCAATCAACTTAATCAACACATTTCACATCGTTGATGGTCACAAAGCCAATCAACTTAATCAACACATCTCACATTGTTGATGGTCACAAAGCCAATCAACTTAATCAAGACATTTTACATTGTTGAAGGTCACAAAGCCAATCAACTTAATCAGCACATTTCATATTATTGATAGTCACAAAGCCAATCAATTTAATCAACACATTTCACATTGTTGATGGTCACAAAGCCAATCAACTTAATCAACACATTTTATTTCACATTTCATCACAAAAATAACATCATATGCCTAAATATATCTTACATTGCCACCTCACACTTAAATTTCACATTCACATGAGGCACAACACAACATAATCACATTGTCAAAATTAACAATCACAGTAAGTAATGTCTCACCAGAATCATCATTCCATAACCACAATATAATCACATCCATACAATATTAATACCCTTCAGAGTACCATTTCACAGCACATATTATTACACACCTCTCAATATATATATGTTCACTCATATTTCTTATTATCAATTCCTCCAAATCTTTTTTTTATTCATAAAAAAATTATTCAAGCTCCTGTAATGTATACGCATATATCTGTCTATAAATTAACTCTAGTGGTTCATTTGGGCCAGTACTAAGTGCTTGGTGTTTCTTCATCCTAACATATTTTAACATACATCAACCATATGCAACTCATGATTTATGCATGTTATACCATGAATGCATCACATTCTCATGTGCTAATGGAATCTAATTCCTGCTCTGATACCACTTAACGTAGCACCCTCCAGGTACCACATACAAGTGTTCCAATGACATAACAATACGTGACGCAAATATTTTATTTTTTTATTTTATCAAAAGAGATATACATTTATACCAAAAACTCTTATTTAATACATATTGTACTTTAGTGCACATATATAACTTGTTATCTAAAATAAATACATTGCTTAAAATAAAATGCTTGAATATGATAATGATGATGATCATGAAGATGGATATGTCGACATCAAGCTTGCCTTTGACCCACCTGAGCTACACGGAACACACTTCAAGCTAAGCTAACTAACCTGAAAAACCACAATTATAAAGGAATGAGCTTACAACTCAATAAGTAATTATTAATACAACTATACATATAGTTCTTCTCAAGAATAATTAAGAAAATCATATAGAATAAATTGTAACATATCAAAATACAAGAATTTAACATTTAGACTGCACATGGGAGTCCAAATGACAAAGGTGTAAGTGAGCACTAAAATGTCAAGCTCAATTAGAGAATCTTAAAAATAGATTCCAGCAAATCTCAAAACTTAAAACTTGTAGAGGACTCTTTAAGGTTTCCGTCACATTAAACCACACCTCATTTAGAGGTCTACAGCTCAAGTTATGGTTAAAATACGAAGATATTAGTGCGCAGAACGGCACGAGTCGGCACCCTCGTGCCGAGTCAGCACGAGTCGGCACCATGACTCTTAGGCATGACTCAGCACGAGTCATGCCGAGTCGGCACGGGTCCGCAGGAGGCTCACTTGACTCGACCCTTTGGACCACGCTGCACTCTTTTCGCCATAACTCCCTCTACCGAACTCGGATTCGAGTGATTCAAGAAGTTGCGGAAAGCTAATTCAGAGGGATATGTAATATCCTAATCTAGAACTTTATTTAACTATATTAGGTAATAGGATTAGAAAATAAGTTTGATGACTTAATAGGTTATTTGAAAAAAAATTTGAAGACTAAATAGATTTTTGTAAAAAAAAAAAAAAGTGGAGTGCATTGTAGCAACTTCTCCTCTCCACGTTTTGGCCATAGATATATATATATATATGTATATTTTTTTTCTTTCTTCTTTTCATTGTCTCTTTCTTTCTTTCTTTCTTTATTTCTTTATTTTTTTTTCTTCATTTCTTTTTCTTAAACTCTTATCTTTTAATTAAACAAAATTAATTTTAAGAAGCTTTTCATTTTCCAAGATCAAGATTTGTGTTGGACCAAGAATTTGAGGTAAATGAATTTATTTTTATTTTATTTTATTTAAACTCTTGAATTTTTAGGTTTAATTATATGTTTTGGGTAAGTTTTATATTTAATTTTTAAATTTTTATATTTATTGAATTATGCTAAAAATGGATGTTTTTATTGAATTTTGAATATAAATGCTTAGATTGATAAGAAATGGACCCCTGAGATGTTTAGGATTGTGTTTAGAATTTTTTTTAGACCAAATTCTGGCATTTTTTTATGTGTGTTATGAACAGTGTCATGAATAGTGTCTATGAATAGTTTTTTAATAGTGCCATGAATAGTGCTCATGAATAGTGACAACCCCAGCAGCCTCCCGAAACCCTATTTTTAGCAGTTTTAAGCCATTTTTCGGGTCCTAAACCATATCCTGTAACCGTAGATCAATTTAAGTTGATTAGAATTAAGTTTTAGCTTATGTTTTAATGATATTACTTGTGGATATTAAGATTGGATCAAGTTGGAGTCATAGAGGTTAGATTAAGGCCAACCAACTAGATTTCGGTTCAGCAGGCTCAGGTGAGTGGATATGTGTATAAAATTATTTTGAATATATATATATATATATATATATATATGTAAAAGAATAAGTTTTATGTTTTGAAAAAAGGGTTTTCTATGTTATAATCTGATGTTTCCTTACAAATAGAGTTTATCAAGCAATAGTTTATAAAGCATGATTATATCAGTTTTTTTGCTTTGATATGGGAACATATAGCTTATGTTTATGATTGAATTAGCAAAAGTTGTTTAAAATAATGATATATTTATTTATTTTAGTATTATGATTATGTTTTCAATTTTATTTGATTATCAGTTTACGATTTTTTATAATGGTTCTAATAGCTATTTGTGAAATATGAATGACTTAGTTTATGGACAAAACTATACACTCGTATTATGTACCCATTAGATTGCATCATAATGACTGGTGTTTATTTAGCAACTGTCTTGGGGACAGCGCTTGGTTATACATATAGCCTTGGGGGCATACAATCGGGTGGTTAGGCCTTGGGGGCCAGCTCTGCACATGCGTATGATAAGTATTATTATAGCAGTATATGTGTATATAGGACGTTAGGTCAGCAATACTGCCCATTATGTTAGCACAATCTTTAGTTACATATTAAAGAGTGTATGAGATAGCATTTTTATGAATATAATGTTTCAGTCTTAAATCGGCTTGTAAGGAATCGGTTTAGCTAAAGCATTATATTATTTCGGCTAGCAACAAATCAGTTTATGCGTATATATTGTATTATGTTATTTCAGCAGTATATTGATTTTCATCATTTTAAGGCAATTTTATGAACATATTGATATATCTATAATTTTTTTTGGCAGATAGCAAATGTTCCCACTTTAAGTTATGGTATTTAAAATTAGTCCACTCACTGAGTATTTTTGTACTCACCCTCTTATTTTAAAATAAATTTTAAATCCAGCAGAGTAGCTTCAGCAGTAGCTATTAAGATCAGTTTGGTGCCCATCCAGTGTCTAATAGTGGTTGAACCAATAAACTCAGACTTTTAGACTTTTGTATTATTATTAAAATCTAACTATTGTTTAGTAAATGGACTTATATTATGATGAGTTTAAGATTGTTGTAAAAGATTCTTAGTATATATATAATGACAACTTTATTTTAAGTCCATCTTGATGCTTGAGGTTTAAAATTTTATTTATGGCATTAGCATCAGCTCAGCATAGCATGTCGCATCTGACTCGATAGCTAGATTAGCAGGTGTGACAATTTTTGGTATCAAAGCCTAGGTTTAAAGAGCCTAGGGTAAAGAGTTGAGATTAGCAGCTTACCTAGATTTAGCAGTTTGCATAAGTATTTATCCTTAAGAAAGAATTGTTAAGTCTAAGACTTTGTTGTTATTGTGGTTTTATAGATCATACCGCCAAGACTTAGAGGTGGTAGAGGTCGTGGTAACCGTGGCCGCGTCGCTAGGCTTAATGATATTGGCCAACCTCGTAGGAGTCTTTCTGATCATCCGGAGATGGTGGATGATATGTCAGTTAGTGGAGGGGCACATGCGGATTGCACCTCAGCTGGTGTATCCAGAGCGTATCCAGCTGCTCCACAGCCACAACCTGTTCCTGTACCTCCAGTTCAACCACAAGTTCCACCTATTCCTCAGCCAGAGCCACTAGTACTATAATTTCAAGCTGATACCGGTATGGGAGCTCTAATGACGTAGACTTTTATAGCTGTTATGGTTGCTGGTGAGTAATATCGAGATCCCTGGATGATAGTGGATCGGGCATGAAGATTGGGTGCATATAAATTCAAGGGGTCAATTGACGGAGGAATAGCTGACGAATGGCTAAAAAAATTGGAGAAAGCCTTCCTAATATTGGGATTGGCAGAGGTGGAGAAGGTACAGAATGTGCATGAATTTGTCAAAGGCTTAGCAGATGATTGCTTGTCAAGAATTTGCCATTTATATGGTGAAGGACTGACGTGGACCGTGTTTATCATGGAGTTCCACAAGGAATATCTGATGGGTATATACAAGAAGAGTAAATAAGAAGCTTTCTTTACTGAATCAAGGGAGTCTATCAATCAAAGAATATGCTGATAAATTTGAAGACCTATATCGCTTTGTCACAAAAATTATGCATTCAGAAGAAATTAAGTGCGATCGGTTCAGAAGTGGACTGAAGGCTCAACTAAAAACTGGGATAGCCTGGTATGAAGGAAATAACTTTCAAGAGCTAGTTCAAAAGGCACTCACTTTTGAGAAGGCGAGGAATGAGGAAATGGAAGCGGAGCAGAGGAATAGAAGATTTAATCCGAGTTCTTCTTAAGGGTTTATAAATAAGTAAGTGAACAGAGGGCGTAACATATTTCCACCTAGATCTAGTTATGGTGGGAGTGGTCAAGGCTCTTATATGAACAGAGGACAGTAAGGAAATGAACCTCAGATGAGCCAAAGTTTAGTACGACAACAAGCTGGAAGCTCAGCCAGTGGCCAAAGGCAAACTCGAGGAGGCATGCAATAGAATAACCCGAGAAGACTCACCTACCCTCAATGCCAAACTTGTGGCAAGTTCCATGAAGGGGAATATAGAAAGAGGTCTATGACTTGTTATGAATGTGGAGAAGTTGGCCATATTAAAAGAGATTGCCCTTCATTGGTATAAATTGGTGGTTCAGGACAAGTTGTTGTGCCTAAAAACTAGAGTGGTAGTAGGAACTATCCACCAAATTGGCAGGTCACTACTGATTCTAGCCCTAGTGTGGGTAGAGGTCACGCTGTGGCTGCAACATCTCAATAAGGCCAAAGTTCTTAGCATAATCGACCTGTGACATAGGCTAGAGTCTTTGCGATGACACAAAAGGAAGCACTAGCATCTCCATAAGTTGTTATGGGTATGTTGACTATCTTTGACTGAGATGCATATGTGTTATTTGATCCAGGAGCTACACATTCCTTTGTGTCTCATTATTTTGCTTTGCATGATAAAGTTAAGCCTAGTTCTTTAGATGCTAATATGATTGTTAGCAATCTTTTGGGGAACTCTAAGATTTATGAGAAAGTATGCAAAGATTGTGTAGTTAAGATAGGTGAATATGAACTTTAAGCGAATTTAGTTCCCCTAGAACTTCAAAGTTTAGATGCAATCTTAGGCATGGATTGGCTGTCTCGCCATCGTGCTATAGTGGATTATTTCAAGAAGGTTATAGAGTTTGATCATCCTGGGGAAGATAGATTTTCTTTCTAAGGTTTACGACATGCTCTTTCTTCTTGTTTGATATTGACCATAACTACAAGGAAAATGCTAAGGAAATGCTGTCAAATATATCTTGCTTATGTGGTTGATACTAAGTCCGAAGTGCCGAAAGTAGAAGATATTCTGATAGTGTGTAAGTTTTAAGATGTTTTTCCCGAGGATCTTCTAGGTCTACCTCTAAATCGAGAGATTGAGTTTACTATTGATGTGATTTCGGGTACAGCTTTAATTTCACAAGCGCCTTATAGAATGGCTCCAGCGGAGTTAAAGGAATTGAAGATTCAATTGCAAAAGCTATTAGATAAAGGCTTCATTAGGCCTAGTGTATCACCGTGGGGAGTACCAGTGCTATTTGTGAAGAAAAAAGATAGTTCGATGAGGCTATGCATAGATTATCGACAGTTGAACAAGGTTATGGTGCGGAATAAGTATCCATTACCTCGTATTGATGATCTTTTTAATTAATTACAAGGAGCTAAGGTCTTCTCAAAGATCAAATTGAGGTCCGGATACCATCAACTGAAGATCAAAGAGACACATATACCTAAGACGGCATTTAGGACACATTATGGACACTATGAGTTTCTAGTTATACCGTTCAGGTTAACCAATGTACCAGCCGCTTTTATGGATCTCATGAATAGAGTATTTTGAAATTACCTGGATAAGTTTGTAATCGTATTCATAGACGATATTCTGGTATATTCTCGAAGCAAAGAGGAACATGAAGAACATTTAAGGATGGTGTTGCAAACTTTGAGAAGTGAACAGTTATTTACGAAATTAAGTAAATGTGAGTTTTGGTTGGATCGGATTATTTTCTTAGGGCATGTTATATCGGCAGAAGGAGTTTATGTAGACCCTAAAAAATTAAAGCAGTAGTTAAATGGGAACAGCCAACCAATACCACAGAGATAAAGAGTTTCTTGGGATTGGCTGGTTACTATCGTCAATTTGTTCAAGACTTCTCAATCATAGCTGCTCCGTTAATGAAATTATTAAGGAAGAATGTGAAGTTCGTATGGACAGAAGAATGTTAGAAGGGTTTTGAGAAGCTTAAAAAATGTTTAACTTCTGCACCAGTATTAACTCTTCCGACTGGTGATGGCGAAGACATGGTTTATAGTGGTGTATCCGGAAAAGGATTGGGCTGTGTACTCATGCAATATGGAAAGGTGATAGCCTATGCTTCTAGACAACTGAGGCCGCATAAATTAAATTATCCAACTCATGATTTGGAGTTAGCAGCAGTTGTGTTTGCTCTTAAGACGTGGAGCTATTATCTTTATAGAGAGACGTGTCGAATTTTTACCGACCACCGATCTCTGAAATATCTTTTGAGTCAGAAGGAGTTGAATTTAAGACAGAGAAGATGGATCAAGTTATTAAAGGACTACGGCTATACAATTGAGTATCATCCTGGCAAGGCAAATGTTGTAGTAGATGCTCTTAGTTGGAAATCCTATGGTAGCTTAGCTCATATAGATTTAGTACGATCTCTTTTGTTTCTAGAGCTTCAAGCTATGAATGTTAACATGAAAGTTGATAGTCAAGGAGTGTTGTTGACAAATCTCAAGGTGAGACCCATTATGGTAGAATGAATTAAGGAAGCTCAAGCATAAGATGCCCTTTTAAGTAATATTATAGAAGAAGTTAAAAGTGGATCACGAGATGAATATTCTCTTCAAGAGGATGGAACTTTAATGCTTGGAGAAAGACTTTGTGTTCCAAATGTTAAAGACTTAAAACGAGAGATCATAGAGGAGGCTCATTGTTTTGCATACTCAATGCATCCGGGTAGTAAGAAGATGCACCGTACACTCAAAGAGAACTATTGGTGGTAGGGAATGAAAAGAGATGTAGCAAATTATGAAGCAAGATGCTTGGTTTATCAGTAATTGAAGGCTAAGCATCAACATCCATCAGGTCTTTTGCAACCACTTCCAATTTCGAAGTGGAAGTGGGAGCATATCACCATGGACTTTGTAACGGAATTGCCTTGAATGCAATAAGGACATGATGCAATATGGATTATAGTGGATTGATTAATTAAATCAGCTCATTTTCTACCAGTCAAAGTGGATTATTCATTAGACAAGTTGGCACAAGTGTACGTGAATGAGATAGTAAGACTTCACGGTGCACCGATCTCTATTGTTTGAAACAGAGATCCTAGATTTTGGCCTAATTTGCATCAAGCGATGGGTACAAATATATGTTATTTATACAAAAATTAAATGAGGAAATTGCTAAATTGAGCTTTGATGTAAAGAATTCTGAAGAATATAATTGTGGTTGTAATATTTAGCAAAAAAAGGATAAAGATTAAAGTAAAAAGATTTTTAGTAATAGCATGGCAAGCGTTCATCGAATTTCGAGGAGGAAATTCTTTTAGAGGGGATGAATTATAACATTCGTGTCCTCAGAAATAATTTGATAGAAATTAAGGTTTAATTAAATGTAATTGAGTATTATTTTTTCTTAGGTAAAATTTATTTTGAAGACTTAATGAGAATAAAATCAAATATAGGAAACTTGGATGTAATTAAAAGTAGTCAAGGACTAAATTTCAAGGAAATTATTATATGAGGATTTATGAGATAATGAGTAAATAATTAAAGGATTAAAAAAAAGATAGAGTTCTAAGTTAAAAATGTAGAAGGAAGGGAGGAAGAAGAAGAAGAGTAAGCTTGACATTATAGTTAGGGTTTTCTACCTTCAAGAATTTAGAAATTTCAGAGCTAAAATCTAGTGAGTGGAATTCTTCTTGTGTTTTTTCTTTGTATTCAACTAAAAATATTTGACGTTTTGATGATTTTGGGGAATGTTGATTTGATTTAAGATTATAAAGAATGATATACACCTCAAATGTTGTTTATAATGATGCTAAATTAACTGAAACATTAGTTGTAGTAAGTTATGAAACAAATAGGTTGAAGTGAACTTAAATTTAGTTGATTTTCTACCATTTTTGAGTGCATAATACCTTTACTGATCGATCAAGCGGTGCCTCAGTATGCTGAGGCAATGCCTCAGTGTGCAGAGGAGGTGTCTCAATACTGAGGCAGCGCCTTAGTATTGAGAAGGTGCCTCAATACTAAGGAGGCACCTCAGTGGCACTGAGGAGGCGCCTCTATGGCCAGTGCCTGTGAAAAATGTACTTAAAGCAAAATTTTACAATCTAACCTCAATCAGAAGCATGATAACACATATATAAACACTTAAGTCACTTAAATTGACCTAAAATAGATTAAATAGAACCTATTTTATCAAAGATACGTATGATTGAGTTACAAATAGATGTAACTATGTGATTGAGTGTAATAAGTGAACTTGGAGTTAGTGTAGATCCTTGGCTTTCCAAAAGGAAAGGGTAGTTGGAAAACTTTATACTTAAACTTGATAATGAATACAAAGAATATCAATCTTAATCATCTTAAATGTTGCAAGGTTAAGATTTTAAGTTGTTAATCATAAAGTATGATAATATCTGAAAAACTTTCAAGTCTTCGATATAGAGACTAAAGATATAATGAAACACCTCGACTACTATCAACTCCATTAGTATACATAACTAAAGATATATATATATATAATAAACTTTAGTACTACTACACCATAAATACATCTCTTTATACAACTCGAGTTTGACATAATATTACATAACAAATTCTAATATTATTCTCTAATACTTCTAGAAATCTCCATCTTAGCCATCTTTTTTTCTGGTGTGGTCCACTGCACCCGTCATCTTTCAGCCGTTAGCTAAACGGATACTAAACACCTATGCTGAAAAATTTTTAAACAAAAAAGTGTGAGTAATTTCGTATAAAAATTACCCAATGAGTGAATAAAATATAACTTTGAAACTCTATTCTTAGAAAATCTCTTAACTCACTTTCCTTAATTTACAGTAATAATATATAATCAAATGAATTTAAAATAACTTTTTCATATTTAACTGATTCTAATATTCACATTATAACCACATATATGTACTTTCTTAATTCATTACTAGAAATACCATTTTATTTTATACAACCCATAGAGGCTCATTAATCCCGGCCATATATATATAATTTTACACATAAACTTACTAAATAAAGTCAATTAGTTTGCCCTATGCCTATATTATCCTACTCTCAATCATAAGTGAATCTTCCCTATTTTAAGGAATATATTAAAAGCCTAAATAAAATTAAATAAGCACACTTAGATAATCCACTTAAAATCTCATAACCAAGCTCATAATAAGAGCATCATCAAAGTACACACTATTCATGATACCATAATCTCCACCATACTACGATTCACAATCTACTAAATTTTAAATTATATAAATCGGTAAATAACTAACTACGATGATGCTGCTTAAGTGCGATTAGCACTTAAATTAATGATAACTCGAGCATTACACTAACTTGATGTATGTATCTGGCCCCAAGTATCAGCTATACATACATCTCAGGTATAATATACATCCGGCCCCTGGCAACGGTTATGCATACTCCCAACTTGTATTTGAGGTAACGTGTACCCAGCCCCTGGCAACGGTTATACACTTACCATCGTAAAATTCATAAGATAACATATGCATCCGGCCCCAGCCATCGACTATGCACACTTATCATATGTATCCGGCCCCAGGCATCAGATATACCCATATATAGTAACATATGTATCCGACCCCAGGCATCGGCCATATATATTTACCATCTCATATTTATATGGTAACATGTGTATTCAGCCCTAAGCAATGACTATATATATTTACCAATCACATCTACATGGTAACATATGTATCCGGCCCCAGGCCACAACGATGCACACTTACCAACCCTACTATGTTCCCGATATAGATTTACACTTATATGGTAGTATGTGTATTCGGCCCTAGGCTTTAACTATACACAACTATTCAAATCTGCGATGTCTCATTTATGGAATCTCTAACTCTTAGTGCCATACACACTTAAGACTATAAATATAACTAAAACTTTAAAGACCTAAATGGAGAACTAAATGATCGAATTTGGGCATCAAAACAGGGTTCATCAAGTTTCCTGATGAAAACCTTATAGATCTCTGAGTTAGATTTGATTTGATATATTATGAGCCCCGTAACGCAACCGGTGTCGAAAGTTAGGTCCTCCTTAAGCAACACTGCACATCTCGACCATCCAAAATTCAAATTTTAACTAAACGGTCACGAAACAGGGTACGGCGACTTTCGTCTCAGCCACAGTATGCACCTCTGTGTAGAGGTGCCTGCATCAGCCACAGAGGTGCCAGCCTCTGTGAAATTCTTTGTGAGGCGCACAATGAGGCACATGTCTTATCAGTGATCAGGCGTGCACCTGTTCACCTCTAGAACACATATATCAGATGAAAATTTATAGAATTCTGACCCAAATCTCAATTTTACTTCACCAAATGATCATATATCATGTATATTACTTTAAAACACTACCAAGCATACTAGAAACTACCAAAATCATTCTAGATCTACATTTAAATTTCCAAACCCTAGGTATTCATATTAATTTCAACACAAAACTATAAATAAATTTTAAAGTTTGAAGCCACTCACTTGTTGCTGATCGAATACATATGATTTTAGAACTCTCCAGAATCCTAGCTCAAGTCCTCTCATTTCTTCTTCTTCTTCTTATTCTCCTCCTTTCTTCTTCTTTTTTTCTTTTCTTTCTTTTTCCCTTTCCTTCCTTTTTTTTTCCTTTACAGAACTCCACCACTCCTATTTTATGGTCCTTCTTCTTTCCTTTTTTCATCCACAAATCCTCCTACTTTCTTTTCTTTCACTGAAGTCCTTATTCCCTTTTCAATTTAATCCAACTTTCTATTTTTCAGTTTATTACTCACTAATTCTTTTAAATACAATTTCCTCTAAAATAACGTAAACATATTTAATTAAATCTCAAACTATTAGTAATCTTACTAATCCTATCCTAAGGACACATATGTTACATATAAAATGCTTCAATAAAATCCAACATGAGAATGATATAATACTAAGCGTATATGACACTAAGAGTTAGTAATACTGTTAGGTAAAAACTCTGCAAGTATACAGAATTGACAAGTAGTAATTAAGATATCATTCCCACAGAGATTACAAACTAACCACCTATCAATTTCTCTCTAATTATTTAAAACTCACGAATTAAATGAATTAATTAACTATGTCTACTTAAATTAAAATGAAAATATAAACCCTAATTTTGAAATCTATTAACCAAATTAAAACCAACTATTAGGAAATTAATTCACCTCACACTCGTTAGTCAATCTCTCTTCCTTAATTCAATTATCCATGCAAATCCTTATGTTGTAATTACCTCTCTCAAGGCTAATTAACTTACTTTATAACCCTTAACTAAGATTAAGTAATCCAATTCTCATTACAATTACAAACCCTAATTAATAAAATCACAAAGGTTAATCTCAACTCTTATGGAATTAAATCAATTCAATTTATTTCTAATAATGAATCAACTCAATTTATGTTTATAGTTCCATCAAAACTATCATCTCTCGATGCATAATCTCAATTAAAATCATGTTAATGTTGGTCAGGCACAAGCATACATTAAGCACAATAAACATAATTCACATGAATAAAGAATTTATTAGAAAAAGAAAATTAAACTAACTCATGTTTGGATCCTTAATCCCTAATGAATAAAAACCTAGCCTAACATGCTTAAACTAAACTCTGAAAACAATTAAAAGAAATCCATCACTAATTACGAGAATTAAGAAAAAGAAAAGAAATTCAATCTCTTGAATTCTCGAATCTTCGGTCTCCAATCTCGATCCTCGATAATGCCCTAAAGGTTATCCTTTTCCTGTCAAAAGTCTCCCTAATATTAGTTCTCTTCACCCTTTTATAGTTTTTCCTTAAGTCCCCTTCGATAAGCGTCCAAAGAAGTCGATTTAATCTTAACCTCTGTGCATTCACGGCCATGTCTTATTCATACACGGCCGTGTCCTGATCATACTCAATATCTGGATGCTTACACGGCCATGTCCCGAGCTGTATATAGAGTAGTCAAAAATGGCAATAAAGTACATGGCCTACAACATAGGTATATTTTGACCTATGTTCATGGTATCAAATTCCTCTAGAAGACTACACGGTCCAACACATAACCATGTCTTTAACCATATTCAGAATCCTCTTTTAGTTCAGAATAATACACGGGATGACATAAGGCTTTGTCCTTACCTGTGTTGATAATTTCTTCAAAAATCAACTTCTAACACTCTGAATCTTTCATTAATCCACATTAAAGATTGATGAAAGACGTAAAAAAGTAAAACATGCATAAATAACTTATCTAATATATAAATTAACACATTTAAACCCTAAATCAACACAAATTAACTATTTAAAACATAACAAAATAGAAACTAATCAAATTCCCCCACACTTAAGCATTTGCTTGTCTTCAAGCAAAATTTATTCAATCAACATCTTATCACTAAAATGAACAAAACTCGTTAACCACTTTTACTTATATATTTAATATATTCTCCAATTAATATAAAATTTATAACTTAAAAATAAAAATAATAACTCAAAAGCAAGAAAATGTCCATTATTACCAAGTGTATAGCCATTCCCCATCTCATAAATAAAATTTTCATAAATTAACACTCAAAACCATAATCCAACATTAACACTACTTAAAACACAAACCACTATTTTTACTTATTAACTCATCACTATTCCCACGAGTGCATTTTATGCTCCCTCTCATTCATTCATTTTATTATTTTCAATATTTCTATTTTTTCATAGTGAGTGCATTTTATGCTCCATCTTAATTTTTTTTTTACAAAAGGCAAGTGCATGTAACGCTCCATCTTACCCTTCATTTCAACCAAACCCAACAGATTATACAATTTCAAACATCAATTTGAGTCTCAATTACGAAAAAGGGAATTGACATTAGATTCATTAAAATTACAAAATCTCTCACTCTTAAATTATTACTTAAGCTTAAGAATTACAAAATAAATATTAATTGGAGAATACACTAATTATGTAAGGAAACTAAATCAATTGAATTAAATTTATCAAAGTGATAAACACAATCAAATACTTAAGTATGAAAATAAAAATTCAAAAATAAAAAACTTCAAATTACGTCTCCCCCCATACTTAACCGAAACATTATCCTCAATGTGCAAAAATAAATTAATAGAGGATTAAAAGAACTAGTACTCCCTTGAAATTAATTGTATGATTGATTCGGTGAAGTGAAGGAATGAATAATCGAAGCGAACAAAAATAACAAACGAAGTAAAAATAACACAAAATAATAACAGAACAAACATCCATAAGCACACTATCCAAATAAAACATAAAAAATAATATCCAAAAACAAAATAGAAAATAAAAAATAAAAACGACAAATCAGTCATCAAGGTCAGCATCATCATTACCATCATCACCCTCATCACCATCATCAGCCTCTAAATCCTCATCATCATCAGGTGCAAATATAGGCTCAGGCTCCATGGGATCCGAAGTAGATGGAAAGAAAACATCGGGAGTTGGGGACATAGGAGGTGGCTGCATACCCCTATCAATCATCAACATAGTAACACCCTACTACACCTATTCCATATAAGAAAATAAATAGTGCAACATAATCTCATGACGCTGCTAGGTCCTTTGAACCTCAGTCCATGGAACAGTAGCATGAATAGGGGGAACCTTTGAGGCAGGAACATCATGGCCCTCAGCCACATCCGGTGCCACATCAGTAGGTGGTGCACCATCAATCAACACATAATCGTCACCCCTCTTCTCTACTATACGCATCGCACAGAAAGCATCCATATCAAGGGAAATCATATGGCAATTCATAGTCAAGTCCCTCAAATCAGTAAACATACCTAAGTTCCTAGTGATATAACTCCTTCTATAAAGTGCACCACGTGACTTATTTGACATAGAGTCAAAATAAGTCATGAAACCATAAGCCAAATTGCATGACGTGAGAGACTCCAAGCACGATAAATAAAAAATATCCCTCATCGTCACTACCCCCATGCTCTCACGATGACCACAAATATGAGCAATGATCCTATACAATACACGCAACACAGGAGAGGTAAACAAGTACTCTTAGACCTAGTCGACTCATAGTGCTCTCAGAACTCAGGCCTAATATGTGAATGCCAAAAAGAACATGCACGTGAACCAGAACCATGTGACAAAGAGTTATGATACAACTCTGTCTCAACATACATTGTAAGTGTATATACCCAAAGCCATACCAAACTCAGATATAGACAACGAAAAATCCTTACCACCCAATCTAAACTTAATTATACCCAATTTAGCATAATCAATTCCTTTTTTATCATGGAGAAGGAGGCAATAAATTCCATAAACAACTCAAAATAACAAGGGTCTCTAATTTCAATCATACTCATCCAACCCTCGTTGTTCAATTGCCTATAAATCTCATGCCACGGTCCTAATTTTTCTAAGTCACTTTGACTAGGATATCTATTAGGCCCAATAGGAAGGGTTTTGAGATTGTTTACCTTAGCTTGGATGCGGGCATTGGTGAATCAGAGAAGAGGGTGAGTAAAAGCACCAGAAGATGACGAACCCACTTGTGAAGGCGGATCCGCTTGAGGTACACACAATAGGCGTGAAGGAGTGGTTAGATTCTTTTGGGCATATTGCTTGGTTCATTTTCTAGGGGGAGAAGACATTGTAAAGAATAATCGGCTAAATAACAAAGGAAATCATGAAAAATTAATTAAAAACGGCCAAAATAAGGGTGGGATTATGATTTTCGGTGGCTAGGTAGGAGAAAGAATATGAGAAATCAAATGGGCGTGAAGAAATAATTTTAAAATCCCTAACTATCTATATATATGTTTCAGTGATACACGGGCGTGTATATTCAATATGGCCGGTGTTTTATCAAAATTGGGGATTTTTGCAAAACACACGGCTCGAGACATGGGCGTGTAACTACCCATGTTTCTTTTTGTTAAAATTATATATGCAAAAATGGTCCAGGACACGGGCGTGTAATGGCCCGTGTATCTCTCTGCCAAAAATATGTAATGTAAACACGGTCAGGCAACATGGGCGTGCATCTGACCGTGTACTCTACTGTCCTCTTTTTCACATTTAAATACGGTTGGACACACGGTGTGTAATTACTCGTGTACCTATCTGCCTAAAATTATATAGTTAAACATGGAACGCTATATAGGCATGTGTATTACCGTGTACCTTACTGGCTTAAAAGACATACCTGGATACGGGTGAGGACACGGGCGTGTCTCTACCCGTGTATCTACTTCTTGTACCTTTTTCTTAATTTTCTCGACTCTTTATAACCCCAAGCATTGGTGAACCTAAAAACACAACAAAAATAATAAAATAAAAGAAAACTAACCTATGAAAACTAACTAACAAAATGAAAAATGAATGAAAAACTAAAATAGCATTGGGTTGCTTCCCAACAAGCACTAGTTTAAGGTTATTAGCTTGACCTTAGTCACATCAAAGTTATTTGGGATGAGAATTTGCATTAAAGGAAATAATTTCCTTATCTCTTTCCTATAAACCTCCATAGTAAAGTTTACATCATTACCCATTCACTTTGAAACGCTCGCCTTTATCATTCTCAAGCTCGAAAGCATTATAAGGGAATATTTGAACCACTTTAAATGGTCCACTCCATCTAGACTTTAATTTACTTAGAAATAAATGAAGGCATGAGTTAAACAACAACACTAAATCACCAACCTGAAAATCCTTTTTCATGATATGTGCATCATGCCACTTATTTATCTTTTCCTTAAAGAGTTTGGTATTCTCACAAGCTTGGGGATGAATTTTATCTAGCTCATTGAGTTATAATAGCCTCCTCTCTCCTGTGGATTTAAAGTCAAAATTCAGTGTCTTAATGGCCCAATATGCATGATGTTCTAGCTTAACAGGTAGATGATGACATGCTAATTGATGTTTTGAATGTCGTACGATAAGCCCACAATATGTCATCTAGCTTTGTAGCCTAATCCTTCCTTGAACTACCAACTGTCTTCTCTAGAATCTTTTTAAGCTTAAGGTTCATTACCCCCACTTGTCCACTTGTTTGAGGATGATAAGGTATGGTAATTTTATGATGCATACCATATTTCCTCAATAATGACTCAAACTGATGGTTGTAAAAATGCGACTCCCCATCACTAATAATGGCTCATTGTACACTAAATATTATGAATATCTTTTTAAGGAACCTAATCACTACCTCATATAATCTACACCCATAAGGATATATTACTTTCTAAAAGAAGAGGGAAAGGGTCCCATGAAGTCTATACCCCATACATCAAAGATTTTAACCTCTAGAATTGAAGTGAGAGATAATTCATATTGTTTGGAGATGTTTCCAATACGTTGGCAACGATCACAATGTAGGCCAAACTCCCTAGCATCCTTAAATAGTATTGGCTAAAAAAATCCACTCTCCAATACCTTAGCACTTATTTTTGATGCTCTATAATGTCCTTCATAACTTGAATCATAATAATGTGATAAAACATCAAATACCTCTGAATTTGGAATGCACCTTCTAATCATGCTATCTCCACAGATTTTGTAGAGGTAAGGATCTTTCCATAGGTATTGCCTCACCTCATACAAAAATCTCTTTCTTTGTTAGTGTGATAATCCCTCTGGTAGCACCCCTCCAACTAAATAATTGGCAATGTCAGTATACTAAGGGCTTGATATGTGGTGTAGCGCCAAAAGGAACTCATTCGAAAAACTATCTCCATTAGTCTGTGGTGCGCTCTCCTCTTCCTTTTCTAGACGTGATAAATAGTCTACTACCAAGTTCTCCAAGCCTTTCTTATCCTTAATCTCGATGCAACAATAAAATCCATCTCATGAGTCTCAGTTTGGCATCCTTTTTAGCAAGTAAATGTCGAATGGCTGAATGGTCAGTGTAGATGATAATTTTTGAACCCAAAAGGTAGGAACAAAATTTATCTATAGTAAAAACCACCGCTAACATATCCTTTTTTGTGGTGGTGTAGTTGAGCTGGGCCTCAGTCATTGTGCGACTGGCGTAGTAGATCACATGTAGACAGTTGTCCTTCCTTTGCCCCAAGACAACTCCTATAGTGTAGTCACTCTCTTTGCACATTATCTTGAAAGGTAAGGACCAATCCAGTAGTGTAATGACGGGTGCCGATACTAATGCCTTCTATAACCTGTCAAAAGCACTCAAACATGCATCATCAAAGACAAATAGCACATCTTTAATTAACAAATTAGTCAAAGGTTTGGCAATTAATGAAAAATTCTTAATGAAATATCGGTAAAAATCGGTATGCCCTAAAAAATCTCTAACTCCTTTGATTGATGTAGGTGGTGGTAACTTCTCAATGACCTCTGTTTTAGCTCGATCCACTTCGATCCTTACTAGAAATTCTGTGACCTAAGACTATCCCTTCCTCTACCATAAAATGGCATTTCTCCCAATTGAGCACAAGATTAGTTTATTCATAATGCTTTAAAATCCTGTCAAGGTTAACTAAACACAAATTAAAAGAACCACTAAAAACAAAAAAATCATCCATAAACACCTCCATGATGTCCTCGATTAAGTTAGAAAATATTGCCATCATGCAACGTTGGAATGTAGCGGGTGCATTATACAACCCAAAAGGCATGTGTCTATATACAAATGTGTCATAAGGACATATAAATGTGGTTTTCTCTTGGTCCTTGGGATAGATGAAAATCTGATTGTTCTCCCTAATATGAGTTATCTTCACCCTTTTATAGTTTTTCCTTAAGTCCCCTTCGATAAGCGTCCAAAAAATTTGATTTAATCTTAACCTCTGCGCGTACACGGCCATGTCTCATTCATACACGGCCGTGTCCTGATCATACTCAATAACCAGACGCTTACACAACCATGTCCCGAGTCGTGTATAGAGTAGGCAAATATGGCAATGAAGTACACGTCCTATAATACGGGCGTGTCCTAACCCATATTCAGGGTATCAAATTCCTTCAGAAGACTACACGGTCCAGCATATGACCCTGTCTTTAACCGTGTTTAGAATCCTCTTTTAGTCCAGAATAATATACGGGATGACACACGGCCGTGTCCTTGCCGGTATCAATAATTTCTTCAAAACTCAACTTCTAACACTCTGAATCTTTCATTTATCCATATTAAACCTTGATTAAAGACCTACAAAAGTAAAACATGCATAAATAACTTATATAAAACATAAATTAACACATTTAAAGCCTAAATCAACATAAATTAACTACTTAAAACATAACAAAATAGACACTAATCAAATACCATGTCTGGGACATGACAGGATTGGTAAATGTGTATATCCGATGCCAGGGGGTTTGATGCACATGTTACTATATAGGTGTAAGTTGGTAAATGTATATAGCCGATGCCAGGAGCCAGATGCACATGTTACCATATAGGTGTAAAATGGTAAATGTGTATAGTCGATGCCATTGGCTTGATGCACATGTTATTATATAAGTGTAAGTTGGTAAATGTGTATAGCTGATGCTAGGGGCCGGATGCACATGTTACGTTACAGGTATAAGTTGATAAATGTGTATAGTCATTGTTTGGGACTGGGTGCACATTCTATCTTGTAGATGTAAGACCATATTCGAAGTATATGTATAACTATTATCTGGGGCCGGATACATATATAAATTAGGATTTGGCATTCGAGTTATTATTGGCTTAAGTGCTTATTACACCTAAGTCGTCGTATGTATATATAGACTAATTTATATTAATTTCGGTGTGGTGTTGATCTATACTATATCAGATGTCACTAAAATATATGTATAGTTTACTCTGAAAATGTTCTTATAATGAGCTAGGTAGTGAAGCTATGAGACTATGTTGTAGTGAGTTATTTTATTTAATGATTGAGCATCTATTATATTACATAAAGCAAGAAAAATTTTGAAGGGTGATTGTGAGTTAGTATCCTTAATGCATTCACTTTTGTATCTCGGCCATCACTTGAATATTAATAATTTATTTTAAATTTTATTTATTTAATATTGTTTTAATTATTGGACCGTTGATTAAGAGATCCTTTATGGTTAAATTTCATTGTTATTTCTATTCACTCACTAAGTAATTTTCTTATGAAATTACTCACACCCTTTATATTTTCTTTTAAATTTTCAGTATTATTGTATAGTGTCGGTTTAGCTAGTAGTTGTGAGAAGGCATAGATGTGGGCCACGATGACCTATGAGGTGGCCGAGGTGGAGATCTTGAGAAGTTGAGAGAGGGTTACTATGGCCTATTACATTATTTTATTTTGAAATTAATTCTATAATAACCAGTACTCTCATAGTTATATTAAGATGTTGATATATGGTGTGACGATACCAATATATTTAAGTGTATGAGAAAAATATGTTTGCTATATTATAGCAAATAAATTGCCATCAAATAAATTTCTTGGAGATATAATGATTATGGTTTATTCATAACTAAATTTAGTGCTATTATTTTATAACATTTATTGTTAAGAGATTCTTTCTGATAATCTTTACGTAATATCTCTTCTATTCATACAACTGTCAGATGAATATTCTGGTGGAGGTGTGGTAGGGAGGGGTGTTACGGTGACCGAGAGAGGAAGGGAACAAAAAGATGAGGGAGAGAGAGAGTTGATTCAAAGGATTTTCACTAATAAGGATTCTATAAAAAATAAGTGATAACTGATCGGGAATAAAATATATTTTTTTTTCTCTTACTAATAATTAATAGTCATAATTTTTACAGAAACACGTAATCACACAATACAGTAAAAAAAGAAAAGTAGCATGAGGGGGATATGAATCAATAGTAATCATACAAAACAGTAAAAAAAGAAAAGTAGCAGTAGCATGAGGGGATAGTAATCAATAGTAGAAAGATAATGTAACCTCTTATTTGGTTCAATTTCATTAATGAATTCATTTTATTTCTAAATAAATTTTAAATAAAATTCATTTACAAATAAATTTCAATTTCATTTAAATCAAACACAATTCATCAATAATAATATATTTAAAGTTTAAGCAATTTTATAAAATTAAAAAGATTGAAATTAAAAATAAATTTTACAAAATTTTTATTTTATACTAACTACAATCATTTAAATTTGCAAATAAACTTTATAAGATTTTATAAAATTTATTTTAACCAAATAAACAAACCCTAATTGTACTTCAAATTTAGACTACAAGTGAGTTACAATTTTTTTTTTTTTTAACGAATTTAAGCTCACGATGAACTAAGATATGTAGATCATAGACTCACTAGCTGACCTCTTGGCATTAATCATTCTAGTTTAGGACTAGACTTCATTATGTATATAAGTTATTTTATAAAAAGAAATAGGCACGTTTTCCTCATCTTTTTTTTTTTTTTTTTTTTCGAGAAAAACGTTTTCCTCATCTTACTACTTCACACCTGTAGTGGAAGTGGCCAAGGGCTTTTTTTTTTTTTCTTTTTAGATACATTTTTAATAACAATATGGAAATTTAATTTTTAATATCTCATATTATGAAGTAAAAAGTTGATTGTTTTAGTTTTTATTTATTATAAATCTAATGAATAAAAGTTATTCAGTTGGACAAATTCAAATTTATTTTTTAGAAATTTTTCATAATAAATATAAATTTAAAAAAATAATTAAATTTTTCCTAAAAAAAAATCATTTAAATTAGATCTAATTGGCGCATATACTTAATTATTAAGCTACTGTGAAAAGAAAATTTGACCGTATTAAATTATTAAGCTATACTAACTAGACAGTGTGAAAAAATGATCGTATTAAGTCATTCTATATAAATTAATTAATGTTTATTACACATTAACAATGTTAAAATGTCCAAATATTGCCAAACATCTAAACTCTTGAACTTGGAGTTTACTTCACTCTACCCATAAAAAAAGAAAAGCCTAATTAACATTATAAAGATCTTGATTTTATTATGAGCCAATTCCCACTTAATTATTATCATAATCCTCAATAATTTAACAAGCACGACAACAAATTAGTCAAGGCTTAAAATCGCCAACTGTGAAATTTTGTTTGTTGCTAAGTGTTTTTAAGTGTAGATTATTTACAAGTTGGACTAAATTAATGGCATGAATCCTCCATTAAAAATTTGCATAAGCATAATATCTTTAGATTTGTCACTATAACCAACAAAATCTCTTTAACACACTTTTTGAGCTCCTAAACTTTGATTAATTTCTAAGCATTTGCTTTTTGTACTGTTATGACTATAATAAGTGGATTAAACCTTCAATGGTCATAGTTGCTGCAAAAGGAAATGGCAAGTTGTAGTTTTGATACTTTTGTGTTGTAGTAAAAAAAACTATATATAGAAGTAGTCCAATATTTTATAATTGCTAGAAATAGTTTTTTTTTTTTTAATTTAACTTTTTAATTCAAGGGCAAAGAAAAAGTATCGAAATTTAAAGGGAAAAGTACAAATAAATACTTTGTGATTTAAGTACTTTAGCATTCTGGATTTGTGCTTTTTTTTTTGTTTTTGACATTTCAGTACTATGTGATTTTATATTTATAGCACTTAGATGACAAAATTTATTATAATTCGTGATTTATCTCTTCTCGAATATTTAAAAATTAAAATTTTAATATAATTTGATAGAGGAGGAAAAAATAAATCTATCCATAATAATTTTAAGTGATAATAATAACATAAATAAGAGAAAAAAATAAAAATAATTTTTTTATATTTTTATTTTAAAAAAGATTATGAATACTATGGACAATGACATTATTGCTAAATTCATGTTAAAAGAAGTTGATTAAAATTGAAAATCAAATTTTTTGAATACTTCACGAGTTGTAACAAATTTTGTCACCTAAATTCTATAAATATAAAACCGCAGAGCATTGAAATGTCACAAAAAAGTACAGGCACAAAATGCTAAAATACTTAAATCACATGGTACTTATTCGTACTTATTGCTGCAAGAAGAAATGTTATGCTTAATTAGAAAGTTTTGGGACTTAATTAATTAAATTTTTTGGTTACTATGAGGTCATATGATCTAAATAATGATGGACTGTACAACAGGGGGCAGTTCTCCCCTTATGATGGCAGGATTTAACTCAAAATACCCTTGAAGAGAAGTTAATTATTTAATTATAAATAGATTTTTATATGCAAATTTTTTACTAAACTGATCTTAATAACACTATAATAAATTATATTTTTTATATTATGAGCTATCAACTTGGCAAAGCTCTACTTTAGAAAATTTTATCTTAATAACATTATAATAAACTATATTTTTATTATTTTGTGTACTATTATCAACAAGTTATAATACATTCATTAATTTTTTTTTTCTTAAAAAGGATCTTAAAACTAAAATAAGATTTCACAAAAAACTAAAATATTTTATTGGAATCGACTACATAATTTGAATTCTAATGAATAAAGTTGAGGGAAATCAATTTAACGTTGATCCTTTGAAGTTTACCTGGACCTTTTTTTCCCCCAAAACAAGAGAAGTTTCAAAATGGAAAGTAGGTTGAATATTCTTATGGGGGCAGTGGGTGTGGGTGGTTTGTTTCTTTCAAGAATGTTAAGTGAATTTTCCATTCACATCCATAAAAAAAAAAAAAAAAAAAGACAACATCGTACTTTAAACTTTAAAAAATAAATAAACAATTATAACACATGAAGAGACTAGAAGTAGCAGAAATTATTGATCCTTGGAGACATTGATCTCAAAATGTGGAGAACCTGCCAATGATGCTTAGAGATCTTGATGTTCCATGTTCAACTGCATACCTTCTTAAAAATTTATTTTTGGACCTATCATAAGTGGAATATATTATTGTGATACTTTACATACATAAGTGAATAAATTAAATCTCCTTCTTCCGCTAACATTAACAACAATTAGTCGTAGCTATCAATTATGTCTATTAGTCATGATCCTGATCCTATAAAGTCTTAACAACCCTTAAAAGAAAATGCAAACCCTTTTATAAAATGTGTATTTTCCAATTCTATATATGCCAACTTGCATCATATATTATGTATCCCTTCAAACAAGTTTTCCATTCGGAACTTGCATTACACCTTCTTAATTTCTTCTTCACCACCACCCTTTCTTGACTTCATTTTCTAGTCTATGCCTTTGTCTTATTTTTGAAGCACAAAAACTCAGTTTATATATTGCACCCCCTTTGTTTGCATTGTATTGGTTTATATCTAGCACCTTTTTTTTTTGCATTGTAATGGCAAATAGTTCAAGCTCAAATTGGACACCGAAGCAAAACAAATTGTTTGAAGATGCACTTGCAATATATGACAAAGATACGCCTGATCGTTGGCAAAATATTGCCAAGATTGTTGGAGGAACAACTGAGGAGGAAGTAAAGAGACGATTTGAGATTCTTGTCAATGATATCAATAGCATTGAGTCTGATAAAATCCCACTTCCTGATTACAAGAATGAAAGGAGAAGTAAAGAATGCAAGATGAGCAATGAAGAGAAAAGGTAATGTGATTTACATTCGATAAAGGTTATATTTAGATTCAAGTCTTTTAATATTTGTTCAATTTAATCAGTCGTATTTAGATTTACGGTTCAAATTATATCATAAACAAAATACAGAGTAAATGAAACTTGATTTACATTTGATAAATGTTGTGTTTAGATTCGAATTCTGTCATATTTATTCGATTTAACTTGTTAAAATTAAATTTATGGTTCAAATTATATTGTATGCCAAATAATTACCCACTTAATCTTTTCAAATTTAAAATTTTAAAATTTTTATATTAAGCGATATGAGTAAGAATTCCATAAAAAAAAAAAAAAAAGATATGAGTAAGTATTGATGTAATTTGTATAAGTTCATACTTTAAGTTTTCTCCCTATATTTGTGTACTAAAAGATCTCAAAATTAGTGTTATAATAGAGTATTAACTTAAGATTTCTATTTTCTTTTGCAGGTTAAATCAGCAAAAAGTTTGACATAAAATTCTGAGAAGAATTGAATACAAGCAAAAGAAAG
>CATIWO010283435.1:0-11702 GCA_949673435.1 Macaranga tanarius | reverse complement strand
AAATAATTAAATTGATATTTATTATTTTAGATTAAATGTTAAATTAGTAGGTCTAATATTAATAAAATGACTATAAAAATTGAAACTATATATATATATATATATATATATATATATATATATATATATATACATACTCTATTTCTATTAAATTATCGGTTCTAGTTTCGGTTTTTCGGTTCGGTACAATTCGGAGTGGTTCGGGACGGATCTCGGTTCGGAGAATTAAAAATCTCCGGACCCGTCCCAATAAAAATTTTCGGGACAGTTCAATTCGTAGAAAGTCAAACGGTCAACGAAGATTTTCGGTTCGGTTTTTCGGAACAGTTCGGATTCTCCGAGACCCGTGCTTAGCCCTAGGTACACATGCATTTAATAATTAAAATATATCAGTCATTTAGTATTTAAATAAAAATATTTAAAATATATATTAATTTAGAATTTAAATAATATAAGTTTTTTGGACCTCTATGTATTAAATAAAATTAACACTCATAAAGCGATTTTTTAAAAAACTAAAAGCTATAGGTAGTTCACAACTCACTCCCATAATGAGAGTGGTTGGTCCATATCTTAGGATATTTTTCATGTGCAGATCCTTTTTGTACGACTTGACCCTCAGGTGATGGATTTTTTTTTTTTTGAACTCAAGTGAATGTATGGATTTGATTTATGAATGTCAGTAAGCAAATGTCTGCATTTCAATGGATTTGTTGATAAACTATACTTAACCCACCAGAATTTTAATTTCTCTACTGTAAGTTATAAATTTTCTATTACTGAAGTTACATTTAATAAAATTGGGTTCGTATAGTTAAAAACTTAAAACTCAAAATTAATACATATTTTAATTTCTAACCATATATCTACATCCAGGGAAAAAGTATGAAGCTTTGAAATTTATTTACTAATTATATAAATAGTAAAAAAATTAAAATATTATTTTGCAATATTTTTTCTACTCTATATATCTCACTAAGTATAATATATGATCATAGTTATTTTTAGTGTCGTGTATTATAAATATTAAAATTAATTTAATATCTTACTTAGCAATTTAAACATTAAGTTAAAGAAAAATTTAATATACTATCATAACTCTTATAATTGAAAAGTTTAAAATAGTCATTTGGAAATTTTTTAATTATAATCTTTTAACCAGAGTTTTGAGTTTTAAATTAGCATAAACCATATGAAATAAAAAATAAAAAATAAAAACAGCATTTTCCATGGAGAAAGAACAGAAAAGTTCTATGGTTAGTATTTTGTAGACATATTGTTTTTCATTTGTATTGTAACATCTTTCCTTGACAGTAAAATTATATGCATTTAAGAGTAAGTGTTGTGTTAAATCACCTTCTGCAGAAAAGTTCTGTGAAGTATCATGGCAATTAATATTCACCAATTTTTTCAAAAATTAGACCATATTTTTCTATCTGGTTTTGTTTCCCTTTTGAGACTAGCAAACAATTTATTTTTACCAATAATTTGTCCTCTGTGACTATCATTTTAAGAATCATGCATCTTCATTCTTCAATGAAAAAAAAAAAAAAAGACAGCACTAACATTTTTTTTAGAAAAAAAAATTGTTGGAAAAAAAGGAAAAAAATCTTAAGAATAGTTTAATCACAAGAGATTATGTTTAAATTTATGTTTTTTTTTTTTCTTGCTTTCTAAATAAAGTTATATATCTCAAATATCTCAAATATCATGTGTATATTTATAAATATAAAGTTATATATTTCAAACTGAGATCGCTTATGTATAAATATTATGAAAAATTTATGTGTATATATATAAAATTTTCAGACAAAAAGAAGTTTTAGTTTTTTTCTTTTGCAATTATACATACAATTAAGGATATTATTGTATTAGTCGAAACTTAAATAATATAATCATAAATTTTTTTCAAAATATTAAAAAATTGTAATTTTGATCCATATTATTATTTTTATTCTTAAAAAAAGGACTTTTTTATGCACTACTGATTATAAAACTCTAGTCTTTTTTTTTTCTTTTTTTTTTGCATGATTGACTTTAACATTTAATTCCGAATTATCTCACATTTTTGTGTCCTAACGATGCAAATATCTAATTCGTCACTTATATGTCTTAACATACAGCTTTGCAACAAAATCTTTTGTTAATTTTTTTTTTCTGTAATAAAAATCAATTATATTACTTTTACCTATCTTCATATATTTTCTGCAATCTTTTAATTCTGATTTCACAAATACCAGTAGTTATTATTTCTTTCATAATAATTATTTTATTTTTATTGTTTGTCTGATTAATTGAAACATTTTAATATTTTGTTGTCATTTATACTAACACACCATCGCTCCACTAATTATATCGAAAAAAAAATAAACACTTTCCACCGAATATAAAATATAAGGCTAAAATACCAAGGTTGAGTAGTATAATGATATAATTTATTTCAAAACATTAATAGATTAAAAGTTCAATCTTTATCTCCCCTCCCCAGTTTGAGAGTAAAATAGTTGTTATGATAACACTTGTAAGAAAAAAATTAATAGAATTAACCTTATTGTTTGATTATTGAAAAAAAAAAGATTGGTGAAATTTAAATCTAACCACTAAATTAAGTTTAATTTAATAAAAAGGATTAATCTTAAAAGAAAAGTAAAAAAAATAGAAAAAGGTCAGATATTATATAGTTGTTGGATTGTCATATGAATTGACATTAATTATGAAATAAATACATAATTGAATTTCAACATTAATTGATATCTAATATTTACTAGTAGTTCTTAATTAGAAGCACAACTTGATTATTAATTGATAGAAGTACAAAGAAAAAACTTTATATTTGGTTGTTCATTTCTTTCATTACCATCATTAATATTTTATATAAAAAATTAAAACTTTTTTTTTATAATAAGATCATGCAAATATATATATATATATATATATATATATATAATTTTTATTGTATTTAAGAAACGTATAACCAAACCAACCAATCAAAACAGAAGAACTTCTCAAAAAAAAAAAAAAAAACAGAAGAAAAGAATTTTAATTTATAAAAATAATCAAAACAAAAGAATATGCATAATTGTACTAGAAGCAATACATATTGGATATTTTTTTTTCATCAAAATGAGAATATATATATGTATATATAATGGCAAGAAAAGTAAATAAAAGAAGAAAAGAAGGGTAAAAAGGGAAGAGAAAAGAAGATATATTAAACGATTGAGGAACGGCGCAGTGTCTGTCCTTTCCCGATAAGCCCAGTTGTTTTGCTGGAATGGGTATGAAGAAGCTTCAACCCTTAAACTCTTGCTTCTTGCTTCTTGTTTTTCTCTTTAAAGCTTCAATCTTTCAATCTTTTTTTAGCTTACTAATTCATTTTCTTTAATACCCACTTTTTGTTTTTTGCTTAATTTTCTTTTTCTTTCATTTTCTTCAATACCCACTTTTTTTTTTTTTTTAAATATTGTTTTTGCTTAATTTCCTTGTCTTTCACTTTCCTCAACCCTAGTGCAAGTGCTTATTTGCTTATGTTTTTGTGAATTTTAAGGGTTTGTTAATGGTGGGGGCTGTTTGTTATATCTTCTTTGTAGTAAAGGGTGAGTCTATATATTAAGCTAATTGAAAGATATATATATATATATATATATAAGCATTTTTTTTTTGTTAATCTCTGTAAGGTTTTTAAAAAATTATTACAAAATTATAGACTTGGATTTTATCCTCCTCCTTTCTTTCTTTTTTTTAGTTTCCTTTGTTTCAAAAAAAGCTTTGTCACTCAAATTTTGCTTCTGTTTTATTAAGTTAATCACATATGCAGCAGTTAGAGCAAATTCTTATTTTTTTTTGGTATCATAAAGCAAAGCTGAATTTATAATGAGGATTTTGAAGTGTAAATTGCTTGTATTTTTCTTCCATTTTTGTGTTTCTTGTTCTTTATAATGAGCTGATCTATAAAGTTTTTCCTTTGGTTCATTTTGTTTCTTTGATGAGCTAATTATTGCAAACTAATAACCTTGAGCTTATGTTCACTAAAAAATGGAAAATTTTTCCGTTTACAATTTATAAATTGAACTAAATAATCAAACCCTGTGAGACTAAATTTTAAATCTTTTTTTTCCTGTTTGATTTGTGTTGTTGCAGTTTAAAGACTGATCCGTGAGGCTAATTAATCTTCTTCAACAAGAGTAACAGATCTGTCATTTTTGGATACCTATAAACAAAGATCTGTGAACTTCCAATTGCTGAAAAAGAAAAAAAAAGCAGCAAGAAAAGGAAAGAAGAGGGAAACAAGAAAAAAAAAAAAAGATAAAATTTTGTAAGAGCTTGACACCTGTAAACTGTACCCAACATTGTTTCAGTGTAAGCTCATCTTTATTTATTTTTTTATTAATTTATTTATCTCTTATGTTTTGCTCTTTTGAACTACATTCCCTTCTCATTATTGTTGGTAAATTTGAAACACTGTTTTAATTAGTGGTATTTTGTCATTTATTGTTCTTGTTTATGGTGGTGGTGTTAGTGTCTGCCATTTTTAGGGTCAAGCTTTAAACACAAAACCAAAAATTAAAAAAGATAAAAGAAGAAGAAAAAACAAGGGTTTGGCTCAGATCGCTAACCCGTACACAATTACTGCTTCTTCTTGAGCACATAGATCAAAGGTGTTTGTATTTTATGTGTTAAATTTATAAATGCACATGTTGTGGAGGTGTTCTTTTTCTTCTTTTTTTTTTTTTTTATTATTATTATTATTTTTTTCTGCTGTTGCTTCAACTTTTGCTAAAGCTAATCATCTTTAAGTTTATTAAGCTGTTAAAGGTCCATAGCTAGCTATTGTACAGTTAAGTCAGATCTTCGGGCTATGAAATGAGCAAGTCTATATGTCTATATGTGGTGGTGTGTGATTAAAGCAGATGTGTGAGTGTTGTTTCTTTCTGTGCACCTATTTAAGCCATCTGATTCCTTTTCTTGATTTTTCTCTCTTTTATAAATAAGGGTTTTTTTGGTTTTATTAACTGGATGGTTTATTTTTTCCTGCAGGGCTGAGAGGCTGGCATTGCTGCAGGCTTTGCTTTTGAGAGCTTTCTCTGTGAACTGCAAAAAAGCTTAAACGAGAGAGAAGCTGAGAAGAGGGTTTTCTTTTCTCTCTCCTGACTTGGACTGTGATATTTCGAATAGTAAAAAGAAAAAAAGTGTTCTTCATATTAACACAGCCAAAGTACTCTCTGAATTATCGTCATCAATGCATATACATAGGACATAGCAACCCCACCCTCTTCACTTCTTGTACTACTAGCCTTTTTTTTTTCATTTCTCTTTCTAAAAGAACCCAACTTTCAGCTCTTCTCCTTCTTGTTTTTTAGTCTCTTCATTTTTAAGTACAAAAAATATAAAAGAAACCAAAGAATAAAGAAAGGTAAAGAAAGAAGAAGTAAAGAAGTTAACTTGAACTTGAAAGTGGAGTTTTTGAGTTCTTGTTTTGACAAAAGGAATGAAAGTGTTATGGAGGTGGAGGAGATTCAGACACAACCACCCTGTAAGTTCTCTAGAGTTGGTAATGGAAGAAATGACACTAACAAAATAGGCCAAAAAGGGAGCAGTACTACTGGTACTGATCCCCACTATCCAGATGATGAAGAAGATGGTTCAGAACTCATGAAAAGGCCTAATCTTGGCACTGGAACTGGTGGCAATGGCGGTGGCACTGGTGGTGGTGATGTTAGCAGTGCCAACCGGCTTCGTGGGTGGCACCATTCTTCCCGTATAATTAGGGTTGCTAGAGCATCTGGTGGTAAAGATAGACACAGCAAGGTCTGGACCTCAAAGGGTCTAAGAGACCGAAGAGTACGGCTATCAGTAACCACTGCTATACAATTTTATGACCTACAAGATCGGTTGGGTTATGATCAGCCAAGTAAAGCTGTTGAATGGTTGATTAAAGCGGCTGCAGATTCAATAAATGAGCTCCCTTCTCTCAATGGTTCTTTTCCTGATTCTCCAAAGCAATTAAGCGACGAGAAAAGAACTAGTGATGGTACTGAACAAGGGTTTGATTCAGCTGATGTAGAACTTGAAGATCCAAACTTTAACCAGAACCAAAACCAGCACCTTTCTTTGTCTAAATCTGCTTGTAGTAGCACTTCAGATACAAGCAAAGGGTCAGGGCTATCACTCTTGAGGTCTGATATTCGTGTTAATCGTGTCAAGGCTCGGGAGAGAGCTAGGGAAAGATATGCAAAAGAGAAGGAGAAAGAGAACGAATCGCGCAACATTGCTCACCAACACAACATAAACCACCCCATTTCTCAAAGCTCCACATTTACTGAGCTTTTAACCGGTGGGATTAGTAGTGTAAGTAATAACAATAACCATGCTGCTGCTACTGCTACTGCTGCTACTAGTCCTTCTGGTTCTGAAGTCAACTTGTTTCACCACAAGGCAGCAGCAGCAACGGCGAGGCAATGGTCCTTGATTCCCATGGATTACTTCGGAGGCGCAGGGCTATTAGGCCCGTCCTCTTCACGAACAACCCATCAACCATCAGGGTTTTCAGGGCAAATACAGTTGGGGAATTCAATCTCGCAAGCAATGACAATGTCCATTCCACCATTTAATTTCTCTGGGGAGAATCACCACCAAGAGCAGCAGCAGCAGCAGTTGCAGCATTTTCCTTTCGTTTCCGATCATTTGATACCAGTGGCCACCACACAATCATCGGGTCCCGGTGGGGACTATAATCTAAACTTCACAATTTCTTCAGGCCTTGCTGGTTTCAATAGGGGGACCCTTCAGTCCAATTCATCATCACAGTCTCTATTACTGCCTCATATTCAGAGGTTTTCATCTTCTTCTCCCATAGATGCCTCAACCAATGTACCTTTCTTCATTGGTGCTGCTGCTGCTGCACCACCTCCACCACCAATGGAAAATCATCATCACTACCATCAGTTCCCACCTGGGTTGCATCTTTATGGAGATGGAAGCAGGCATTCTGACCAGAAAGGCAAAGGAAAGAACTGATCACTGCCTGACAGAACTCATTTTTCTTTGGCCATCTTCTTCCGGGTAAGCCTAAACTGTCTCCAACTCCACTCTACTCCCAGTATTTTTATTTTTTTATCGCAATATCACCATCAGGTACATACATTGGTCTCGTATGCTTATGGTTGTTTGTTTCTTTGCCTTGTTCTTCGTAATATATATATTCCATTTCCATATCTCTTGAAATAATTTTTTTGGGTGTAGGTGAAAATGCATAGTAACACTAACCCTACATTATTTTTATTTTAATTTTGTTTCTTGGTAATCATAAAGTAAGCTTGCCATTGAGTGAATTTTAATGAGTGTTATGTATTATATTGTCTGTTTAATGATTCTGTGCATGGATTGTAGTGAATAAGATTCGGCAAGTTGTCTCTTTGTTTGTTATGTTACTGGTTCCCTACTCCCTAACATATGTGATCTTAGCCAGGTGTTAGTTTCTCAGTGGCCCAACAGTGTTCTTGGCACTGAGTAGAATAAAGGTTCAACCTTTACAAGGTGAAACCTTAAATAAGAGCTTTAGAATCCCAATTCTTTTTTTTTTGGCTGTAGGATTGGGCCACATGACAAAGGATCGGCGTTTTGTCGAATCTTGCAAGTTTTTTAGGATTTGAGGAATTAATTTAGTCAAATCAAAGAATAAAAAGCTGAAATTCTGCATTGCCGTTAAAGACCATGCACGTAGGGCTGACACTGCCTATCTTCAGGAGAAATTTTACATCTTTTGAATTAGGATTTTTCTTTTTTCACACGTGAAACGAGATTCGTTATCATCGGAACAGAGAAGAGAAACAGTTAGTTATCAGAAGTTAGTATATTTTGAAAACTATTTTTGTGAGTCATGTTTAATGTGGAAAAAAGAATCGATCCCAATACCTCTCTTTTCCTAGATTAAAAGTTTTTTCTACTCAAGCTAGACTTCAAGTGCGAATTAAACTTCTTTCGTATTTTGATAAATAGGTTATTTTTATATAATTTGAATCATTAAATTTAGCTGTACCCTAGTTGCAAATATCTCTTCAAAATATGTACAAGTATGTATAAGTTCAAATTTTGCCTCTCTCTTTCTCACCTAAAAAAAATCATTAAATTTAAAATTAATTGTTAATATTTCTTTTTCAAACAAATAACATTTATTTTCTAAATTTCATTTTTGATAAAACCTCAACCATTAAATTTGTATTTAAGAGTAAAGTTATATCATGTTTTTACTAACATGAAAGATTTATTAAGAGAGGAGGAAAGACAGACTTAAATCTCATATTTTAAAGAGTTTTGCTTTAGATACATATTTTTTTTCTGGTAAATAAGGAGATTAAATGGAATGATAAATTAAATTTTAAATTTGAAAATTTTTTACATTAATTATATTTTTTAGATAAATAATAAGGTTAAATGGCATAACAGATCAATAAATTATATAAAATAAGGATGCTGATAGGCATCGAGATTATTGCACAGTGCAAGCCGGCAAAAAAAAATTGAAAAATTTTCATTTTAACTCCTAATGTTTACATGGGAGCAATATAATTATATAAATCATTTAGATAATTATGTATCTCGATAAATGCACTGTAAAGGTCGCGTTTACCATAAAAGAAGGGAAATGGTTGGTGTCGCTATCTCTCAGGATGGGCATTTCCCATTTTGCCCATCCTGAGAGATGGTAATTATAAATAAATTAATAAAAAATAAAAAATAAGTAAATAAATATATAATATATGAGTGTGTAAATTATGACATGACGAGTTCATCCATTTATTTTTTAGGTTTTAGATTTTATCAATTTAATTAATTAATTAATTAAAATAACTATTTTTAAATTATTATATAATTTTTTATATTATATAATTACTAGGGATAGAATAGTAATTTAGACAAAAAAAATTTTATCCTTTTCTTTGAGAGACACCACTGTTGGTGTCTATCAAAGAGATACCTATCATTTCCTATAAAAGAAATAGTTTTGATACATTTATAAAATGATGGCAACTGTACTATTTCTTCACTGATGAGGGGTATACTGTTTCACTTATAAGTAATTTAAGAATCAAGCAGAATTTTAGATGCGCAAAAGATGACCGATTTTGAACTTTAGTTTTTGAGACTGAGAAATCCTTTAGACAAATAATCTAGTCTTTAGAATTAGCAATTTGGCCATAAATTTAGATTTGAATTATATTTTATTTTTCTAATTATTTGTTAATGAGGGGAGATTTTTGTTTTATACTTAATTAATAAAAATGTGACAAATTTTTGTATTATAAATTCAACCGTAGGGTATAATATACATGAAATAAATAATATTATCTTATGAAAAATTAAATTAAATTTCGACATAATACATCCGCAGACACCTATACTTATATGAGTTTATCACTTTGCCCTCTATATTTCCTAATTTTATCAAATTAACACCTCAACTTGACTATAGCCTATTATATAAACACTTGTACTTACATGAATTTGCCATTTTGCCATCCGTAGTTGCATAAATTTGCCATTTTGCCATTCGTAGTTGCATAAATTTGCCACTTTGTTATCTGTAGTTGCATAAATTTATCATTTTATAATTATGTGTATGATGACATGTCATTTCAATAGTGCATAAAGTGATTTATAAGTTATAATTTAGGCAAGTTGGAGTGTTTAAATGATAAAAGTGTAAATAAATGTGTTAAAATAATAAAAATTATCAAATTTAAGGGGCATTATGTATTGTGCCTTAAATTTATATAAAATTTTAAAAGTGAAAATTTAAAGTATCCTCTAATTATATATTATTTAAAATTTAGAATTTTAAGCTCGCATACAATTGCAAGGTAAAAGTTTAGTAAATTGGAGACTAGGGATTTAACTCCTACGTGCTACTCCCTCTCTTTGATTTGGAAGATATGCTTAAAATTTAGATAAATTTACAATATCAATCAATAATAGATGTAACAATCCGTTATATAATAAACTTTACTGTAATAATTAATTAAATAATTTTTTTGGACGGGTTTGCTGTCACTTCATTTATTTGCTATTTAATTATATGTTTATCAGTATTTATTATACATTACAAAACTCACGTAATGGTAGCTTGCACCTATCATTTTCCTATAATAATATATTACATTTCAATTTTTTTTTGGGTAAACAAGAAACAAAAACGGCTCTAAACTTAATCTAAGATAAGCTTTTCAATGCAAGAAAGATAATAGAAAGCAAAACCTTTTTTTTTGTCGAAACTATTGGTATTCAAAATTTATTAGATTCTAACTAATCCAGTTCGACCCGAGTAGAATTATAAGGACGACAAATATCTTCCAACAACTATTTAATGTTACTGAGTTTAAGATTCGAACTCGAGATAGAAAGCAAAACCTTTTAACATGTGAATAACTAAGAAAAATGAGTCTATCAATAAATGAATATATCTTTTATCTTATTGAGATTTGATGCAATAAAATAACAATCCTTATCTATATATCATTAGTGGAAGAAAAACAATATATGATGATAATAATATAATTCCATTAGTGGCCTACTAAATATACAAAAATTACTTATGTTTTCTGATTGTGGATTTGAATATCATGTAGTTTCCCACTTCAATATTTTGTGGGAAAATGTCTATTTTAAAGAGAATATTCCCTTGGCAATTCTTTCTTATAGATTGTTGATTATAAAATTTGGATCATAACAAAATTTTATAAAAATCTTGTGATTTTTTAAAAAAAAAATGATTTAAGGTGAAAATTTTAATCAACGAGAGAATTGAGTTAATTCCCAAAGTCTTTAACAACTAGGCTTTGGTTATGCTTCACATGAATGCAATATATTCTAGTCATGATAAATTATTCACCTGCTATTTGGAGTTTGTTACTGAAAAGAATTCTTTCTCAAACAAATTAATCTTATAAGAACCACATGTGTTATTGAACCAAAGAATGAAGGAAATGAATGTATAAATAGAGCGCTTGGTCTAGGAAGGAGTAGGTTATGAAGTAATTTACACCAGGCACCACTTAGGTTTAGCAGGTGAATTTCTGGAGGGTGGAGGTGATGAACAATTGGGGACCTATAATTAAACTGGAGGGTGCTAGCTGTCTGCTAAAAGCTCTTGAGTGAATTTTTTTCTTTTTTAAAGATGCAAGTCCTGAAAGGATATATCGGAGTGCAGATATGTGACTCTGAAAACTGAAGTGGAAATAACTTACTTTACATTTGAAGGGACGTTCTTTAAATTGCTATTCTTCCTTGTGGCTTGGAATATTGTCTAAATTTCCTGAAGGCTAATCATTTCAAATCATTATTTTAACTTATTGTATGGTTTCAAGAAGGAAAAGATTTCAATGTTGGGTGCTGCTGGAAGAGTTATTGAGTTTAGATCGTTGTGACTTGCTTTATACATATGCATTTTCGCGTTGATGCTTCTCAGTTGTAGTAATTGATGGTGAAGGTCAGGCTTTGTCTCTTAGAATTGTAGTCATATATGGAGGAACCTTGAAAGTTTTGGATGAGCTTTGGTCTTTCTGTATCATTTTATTACAATATCTTCCTTGTTCTGTGATTTCTCGGATTAGGAAAGAACAACATAACATGCATTTGTATCAAATTTGGCAGAAGTTAAAGTGAACTCGGACAAGATTCTGTTGCTAAGATTGACTCATATCTTG
>CATIWO010283398.1:0-13995 GCA_949673435.1 Macaranga tanarius | reverse complement strand
TTATTATTTAAAAATTATTAACTCCAATTTTTTTTTTATTATATTAGTGTTTTTGACTTAATTAAAATTATTTTAAAAATTATTATAATATTTTAAAATATTTAAATATAATAAAAAAATAATAAAAATTTAAATCCGGTTCAGAATCGGAACCGGCCCTGAACCGGCCAATGAACGGTTCCGGTCCGGTTCCATAAACCAATTTGGATTAAAAAAAACTATAAGGGCCAATATAAAATTTGGGCAAAATGTTGGGGATCAATTTGAAAATTGGATATCCATTTTGAAATTTAATCAAAATTCAGTGATTGAAAAGAAACAAATTGAAATTAGGTATCCTTTTTGAAATTTAATAAAAGTTCAGTGACCTGAAGGGTTTAATACCCTACCAAAACTTAGCAATCCTTATATACTCATGCAATTTGTGTATGAGTCACTCTCCTTCCCTGCCCTGGGCCAACACATAGCCCAACTTTTTTTTTCTTTTCAAATGGCCATTGATGCCATTTTAAATGTTTAGTCCTCAAACTTCCTTTGTTTCAATTAAGTCCTTTATTTAAACTTATTTTCTATATAATTTAGTCATATCAAATTATATTATTAAATATTCGGGCACGGACCCAATATTTTTTCTGAAAAATATTTTTTCGAGATAAAATATTTTCTTGAAACAAATGGAGCCTAAATCTTATTTTTTTTTTATCTTTTATTAATAACTAATCAATACTTTTGTCACTTTTTTTTGAAATTAATAAAATACACAAACATACAAATACAAGCACACACTGAGTCAGGGACATGACACACTCTTTCACAAAACCATGACCAATTTTGTAAAGGCGTGCTAACCCATATAATCCAAACACACACACACACACTCTATAACCAATGTGGGATGCTGAAAGACCAACCCACTCCCCGGTTCCCGTAAATGAATAATTTATTGAAATAAGAAAAATAATAATTAAGATATATTCTAAAGGAATAATTTATGAATTAAAGATAAATCATAGGGATTGGATTTGACATAATTTTACTTATATTGTTATTGCTAATGAACCGACCAAAAGATAATTTATGATAAAAAGAAAGAACACCCATGTGGTATCTATTCATCATTTCATTTTTATTAATTATAATATTTAGCCTTATGTTGTGATTGATTATTTTAATTTTACTAATGAATTTTTTTGGGTATTTCTAGGTCGATCTCTATATATATATAATCAATTAATTAAACCAATTTGAAGACATTTACCACCATTATATATAGGGTGATATTGTCAAAGTTGGAGAATGAATAATGCATAAAAAATGGATTTAGAATGAGAGATTTGATGATGACTAATGTGGCCTTAGTGAAGATTGGTCATTTTCAAGATAGCTAATAGCCATCACATCATCCACCATGTCTTTCATGTCTTTTTCTGTGATTTTCTTGTAAAATGTTATGAACCACATATGTCATTACGACTAAGCATTCTTTTTTTTTTTTTCAACAAATGCAATAGTTAATGATTAATCATTCTTGGTCCCGTGTCCATTTGTAAAATATTATGGATTAATTATAATTTTTTCATTATTCTATTTTTCTTTAAATATTTTTCTTTATTATTTTTTAAATTCTTCTTCAATACACAAGGGTATATTAGTACAAATAAAATTAGAAATTATTAAATAAATTATTATTTAATTATACCCATTAACATATGTTGTATGTAGTATACTTGAACTAAACAATAATTCTCCTAATTTGAATTTAAATAAATAATTATTTGTATGATTATATATGCTATAGCAAGGGCTAGCCTTTTTTTTTTTTTAGCTTAAATGTTAATTTGCCCCTGAACTTGCTTGTAAAGTTTTGAAATTACCCAAAATTTAATTTTTGGGCCAATTATTTTAAGTCTTTTACAATATAACCAAATTTTCACAAAATCAAAACAGTATACTGCATTTGTTTTTAAAAATTAAGAAATATATTCTTAACAAAAGAATTTATTTTTTAAATTTTCAATAATTTAAAAATAATTAAATTTTAAACATATAGTAATTAACTAAAAACTTTAATATATATGAAGTTTCTTTCATCAAGATAGACCTGAAATTTAAAAATTGATAAGGGTTGAGATTTGTTCAAACAATTAATTTTCATTATTAAATAAAAATAAAATTAACATTATTAATGAGTAAAAAACTTAAAATAGTATATTTTTAGTCACAATCCACTTGAAGTTTAAGAAAAGTACAGTTCTTACTTTGAAAAGTGAATACAATACGTTCTTTTAAAATTGGGTGAATTGGCCAAATTATAAAAATTTTGAAATAATCGGACAAAAAAATTTTTTTTTTTGATTTAAGCATGTTTGTCATTCTACAGTACAAATAATTATATCTATACAACTAGAATTAAAACTGTTATATTAATATTTATTTAATTATAGCTATTGATATATTTTACAAATATTGATATACCAAAATAATCAATGATTGTAATTAAAAAAAAATAATATAACGGTTCTAATTCCATTTGTATAGGTACAAATGTTTGTACCGTAGTAAGAGCTTATGTTTTTTTTTGTAACATTTAAGTACTTATATTTCATATTTTTTATATTTCAATACCTTATCAAGTAATATCATAACTTTTTATCAGAAAATATTAATATAATATTAAATCTTATTGATAAAATTATTTTATATATGATTTATAATCTATCTAACTAATTGGTTATTTTTAAAAAAATATTAAAAATTTATTTTAAATATTATTACTTTTAATTCATAACAAAATTTAAAATTTATTTAATTTTGATTTATTATGAGTTTATTGTAGTTAATTGAATATTATATTACTCAATAAATAATTTTACTATTAAACATTCATATTATTTTGGAAAAAGGTGCAAATAAGCCCATGATATTTGGCCCTTGGTATAAGTTGGCCCTTGAAAGTTTTTTTAGACTAAAAATACACTTAATGTCACAAAAGATAAGCAGGCAGCCCCCCTTAATATCCCAGCCTCAACGACGTCAATGGTAGTTGGGTTATGTGCTAATGTGGCATAGTTGCCAAACTTGCCATTTAAAGGACTGGTAACGTTAAAAAAAATCAAAAACAAGAGACAGAAGAATCGTGGAAGAAGAATTTTCAGTGGAGGAGAAGAATGAAGGTTTTGGTTTGAAGGCTGTTTCTTTATCGTAACCTATAGTATCCAAGACATGGCATCTTATTCTTCGTCATCTACAAGATCGAGCAGTTCAAACTTACGACGAAGTGATATGGAGCTCGACTATCCTGGGCCAGTAAGGTATTGTCGATGCACCATTAGAGGTTATAGAGTGAAGGCACTAAGATGGACATCTTGGACAGATAAAAATCTAGGTCGAAGATTTTATAGGTGTCGAAACTACAAGGTAAGAAATAAGTTTTGAATTTGGCAGTTAAATTTTGAGGTTGGATAATTATTTAGGGTTTTGTGAAATTATTTTATGGGTTTGTGAAATTATTTTATGGGTTTGTGAAATAGTGATAGGGTTTGCATAAAATTAACATAAAATGAAGGCTACTAATTTTTCTATTTAAATTACAGGTCTCTTATTGTAATTATTTTGAGTGGCATGATGATGAAGTCAGTGGTAGAGCTAAAACTGTGATTAACAAATTGAAAATAGAGAATATGATACTAGTTGCAAGTAATAAGCAGTGAAAAGAGATGGTAAGGGAAAATGGGGGTTTTGCAGATGATGTCATTCAGTTAGAAATTGGCAATCTATAAGAGGAGCTGAGGAAATTGAAGACTGCAAAAGGGGAAGAAATAATAGAGAAGCAGAATGCAATAAGGAACATCAAAGTTGCTTATTTTATTATTGTAATGTCATGGTTGTTATTATTTTTGTGCTAATATATGTATAGTTTAGTAGCAAAATGAAATGCTGATACAATTGCAATGGCTTGTGCATATATGTAAACCTGTTTTATTGAACAAATAATGAAATTGCAAATTGGTACTAATTGAATGGTTCATATGTGTGCAAATTTATTATTTCCTGAATACTACTAATTTGGCATGGAAAGCAAAATTGTAATCAAAAGCAATCTGTTAATGAAAAATCTTAACTCATTCAAGAATTATATAAGGTAAAATCGACAGTTTGATATTCATCTTGAATCAAAACAACACAAACAAGGAAGTTAGGTTATACCAAAAAGCTATCAAGCTACACCAAACAACACTAGCATACTGTATTTCTAAAACACTACCAAAAATCTACTGAAGCTATATAAGTTCATATGGAACTTGATTCATAACCCATGAGTCCTAGTTCCTACAAGAACTTGCACTATTTTGCTAATAGCCATGCATTTACAAAAAGTAATAACGAAATGTTGTCATATCCACATTTGCATGTTCAAAGGTCTACTGTGTCTCTAGAAGTTGCATCTTGTCTCTGCTTCCTTTTCCTTTGCTCTTTATCTTAAATCAGTTGGCTTGATGTGATAGCTGCCTCTCTATTCCACTGCAATCTAGGGGGTCTAAATGGCAAATCTGTTGCAAATGTGACAACTGAGCCATCCCATTTGAAAGAAATCTTTCTCATATTACTAGCAGATGCTTTTTTTTCCTAACCTCTCATTCTAATATCCCTTTCATAGGAATTTGGAACCTATTTTGAGGACTTGCATCATCATACACAAATTCATCACCACTATCAATAACCCTCTGACTATTCTGTCCAGGCTACCAACAACATACACAATAAATCAATAAATTTTTATTATACCATAACCAATATTTAATAGAATTAAAGTTGTTTAGTAAATGAACATAATGTTTGAGCTACTCACATTGTATATTGACTTGCTAGTGTTAATGTCCACATGTAATCCATGGCCACAAGGACCTCATGCACTAGATTGCCCATGTTTAACATATGATCTTCTTGGTGGGTGAGTTACAGGTGCAGTGTTAACTTGCAGGGATGGACTTAAAGTGCTTCTGGTAGGTGCTGTTGAAGCTGGCTCCACTGTTGAAGACTGAAAAATGAATATAATTAAAAAAATATGAACAGAAAAATATGTTGCCATTTCCTTAGAGCAGTTGCAAAAATCATACCTGATTTCCTTTGTTAGGGCAGCTCATTCTGTTGTGCCCTTCTCCTTTACAAAGACCACAAAGCTACTTGACTCCCTTCTTAGATAGCTTACCAAACTTACTTGGAGGATTAGCTTCATTGCTTGATCTAATCCTCTTTGTTCTCGTCCTTCCTGCCAACTTCACTAATGGAGGAGGTTCAATTGGCTGAAACTCAGAATAATTCATGAACCTTTTTCCAGGTACAGGAATTAAAGGGTATTGATAGCTTGCAAGGACTGCTATATTATAGTACCAGGGACCTATCATGGTAAAAGGATCAATCTTTTGTTGTTGGAAGGCTCGAATGGCATGAGGGTAGGGGATACCTATCAGATCCCATGCCCTACATGTGTATAACTACTTATTAGTGAAGACAGTATGCCTCTCTTTTGCTTCTCATATCTCGAAGCCATCATCACCATTGAAGATAATCTGACACCCTAATGAAGCCTTCATGTTATCTTGAAAGTAACTCAGGCATGAAGGGCTCTAGTCATTACTCCATTTCTCTGCAAGCAACTTGTTATCTCTGATTCTCACCATGACTTTAACCCTTATGTCATTAAGCATGCCAATGATTAATTTGTGCCTTGCTTCAATTATCCAGGAGTTGAAGCTCTCAGGAAGTTATTGTCAACCATATATGACTTGTATCTACTGCTCATATATACTTTGCACCATATATAAGGGGGTATTGCAGAAGAGCCTCAGCACCCTTCTTACTAACTTCACCAAGTTTTGATAGGTTGTCCTTAAACTCCTCCTCATATGTACTCCAAGCAATAATCTAGAATCTTTTTCTAAGTTTTCCACCACCATACTTCTTAGACCAGTTTGAAAAGATGTGTCGAGCATACCATCTGTACTCAGCTTGGGGCAGCAAATTTGTTACCGCATTCAGTAGTCCCTGCCAATATAAAAAAAGAAAAAATATAATTAAAGTCTATATAATAGTTCAGAGCATATTATAATGCATATAAAGAAAATGAACTTAGAAAAAGGTAACTTTTATATATCTGAAATAATGGTCAATGTGGACCCCTCTCCAAGTTCAAGCTCTTGTGCAAGCCAAGCCAAAACCAACCCCAATTTACTGTATTTTTCTTGTCAATTATTGCCCAAGCAGTAGGAAACATCTGACTATCATTATCTAACCCCACAGCTGCCAATAATTGTCCCTTGCATACACCTTTTAAGAAGCACCCATCTAGACCAATTAATGGTCTGCAACCTGCCTTCCATCCTTTTTTGCATGCATCAAAACATATGAACATTCTTTTAAAGACTCTTCTTCCCTCTTGCAGTGCATTTTTACATAACTCAATTTCAGCCTTTGGTCCTGGATTACTCTTTTTAAGAGCAGCTGTATATGCCTCAAAGTAACCAAACTCAACCTTATAAGACCCATCCAATTCTTTTAATACTATATTCTTTGCTCTCTTTAACTTAGCTGGATGCACATTCAGTCTCAATTTTAGCTCTGCATCTATTTTCATATCCTTAATTTTGTAGGCAGGATTCCTATATATATTCCTCTTGAAATACTTAGCTAAAAAGGCAACAGAGGCTTGAGGTATAGTGTAGTTTCTCATACAAGTATGCTCAGGCTTAAAGGTTTTTACAACAAGACCTGGATTTCTTCTATCTTTGGAGACAAACAAAATAAAGGGACAACCATCTAGATTCTTACACGTGGCCCTAATCCTTAATTTCTCATTAGGATTCAACTGCAACTTAACTCCCCTTACTACAACATACCTAGCAATGGCTTCCCTAGCCTCTTTTGCATCACAGAAACTCATTCCTATAAAAAAATTTGGCTTTCCATCATTTTAATCATACCTAACTCTTTCATTATCTGTCCTATCTGCCTCTTGAACATCAACTTCTCCTTCATCTTCACTCAAAAATTCAACTTCATCATCAGATTCATCATTTTCTTCTCCTAACTCTCCACTAACATACCCATCTGGTGCAATATAATATGTATTAACTTCCTTAACTACCTCAGCTGTGTCAAGATTAGTTCCAGTATTAGAATAGTGTTCTAGGTTTTCACCTACCCTGCTACATTGTGTAGGTTCCCCACTCCCTCCTACTTGTTCACTACCCCCTTCATTACTGTTGTTAAACATAGGCTGGTCTTACTCATTTGAAGGGCCAGTAATTTGTAGGACCTTAGGAGCAAACAAAGGCTCATCTACTTCGTCATTAGCATATAATTGCAAATCTCTAACCCAAGTATATTGACTGATATAATATAAAGTCCTCCTAATTGAATCATCATCATGCACTAAGTACAACCCATCATCTAAGTCTTTACCCGATTCAAGCACAAAGATGTTCTTGACAGTCCTAAAACCCAATTCATACATATATCTATACTTAATATCTTCAAAACACATATAGTTGGGGTCAAAATCATATAATACATCAACATCACCACCAACATATCCAAGTTTGGGATTCATAACCCACTGGCCCCCATAGTTAAAATTTATATTTATTGTTCTATCCATCCTGTAACAACAACAAAATATACACAATAATTGCTTCAATTACATGCACCAAGAAAATAAATTTATCCACATCTAAATATAAAGCCAATCGATGCCATGCATGTAATGGTATTGCTTCTGTTATGTAAGTAAACCCTAGATCTGTCAATTTTATATTTATTTTTTCAATACTAATTATTTATTCAGTGCATGTCCTCTTGTGTCACAAACAAACAATGCATGTCTTGTTGTGTCACAAACAAACAAATACACCCATAAAAAATTTACCCAACTAGACCCACATGTACTAAACTTTTGCAGCAAAGTTGGTGTTTTGATGTTGCAGCCACTGTCTTCTACTTTCACATTCACTTTTCGGTCCCAAATAACCAGGATTCTCTCTTTCCCCAACTTGGTTGCCTTTGTAATTTCTCTAACATTTAGGGTTTGTATCTCTTGCAAAAATAAAAAGTTCAAAACCAGGTAGATGAAGAAAGTAACTTCTTGGAGTTATTGTGAAGAAGATGCAAGGTTTCTGTGGAAAGGCGCCAAAATTACCGCCCACTGCTTCCAAATGGCCCCACTTTTCCACGTGGCTTTCAACATAACGGCAAACAAACGGTGCAATGTTAAGGGGGGCTGCTTTGCTTAACTTTTGTGACATTAAGTGTGTTTTTAGACCAAAAAAACTTTCGGGGGCCAACTTATACCCAGGGCCAAACATAAGGGGCTTATTTGCACCTTTTCCCTAATTTAAATTTAAAACTAATAGTTGATGTGATAATAAATTTAAGCACTCAATTCAATTTAATATAGCAATACGTGTCACAGCTTGGCGAGCTGCAACACAATACAAAAAATAATTTCCAATTTTATCTTTATTTTTTTAGAGAAATGAAATAAAAAGAAGAGTATATTAGAAAATTCACACGGGCTGCGACAAATTATTAATATCGTGACCCACGATATGAAGCATTACTTTTAAATTTATAAGAAATCTTTATAAAAATATACCAAAAAATTACTCCATTTTTAAAATTATAACAACTTTAAAAATTTTTCAAAAACACCATTTCCTGCTAAAAACTTTTAAAAAACACTACAAAACTTTTTTTAAAAAAAAAAAACCTAAAATCTTTTTTTATTTTCCTTTTATTTTTATTTTTTTCATTTTTCTCCTCTTTTTTTATTTTTATTTTTTCTTCTTTCTCCTTCTTTTTTCCCTTTCCTTTTTTTTTATTTTTTCTTATTTTTTTATTATTTTTTGTGCTTCTTGTCTTTTTTCCTTACTTTTTTTTATTTTTTTCTTATTTTTTCCTCATTCCCTTCTTTTTTTTTTCTTTTTCTCTTTTTGTAAAAAAAATTTTTCCTCCTCCTCTTCTTTTTTCCTTTTCCATTTTTTTTATTTTTTTTTCTTTCTCACCTTCTTTTTTCCTTTTTATCATTTTTAAATTTTTTACCTTTTTGTTTTTTCCCTCACCCCTCCTTTTTTTCTTTCCTTTTTTTAAAAAATTTTTCTTCATCCTCTTCTTTTTTTTTTCCTCCCCTATCTTTTTTTTTTTATTTTCTTCTTATTTTCTCCCTTCTCTGCTATGTCAGCGGTTTTGTTCATCGTGACTGGAATACAAATTTGAAAGACACACAACTTGAAATATTTTTTGTTTACTTTTAGTTTATTTTCCATATATATTTTTATTTATTTTCATATATCATCAATTTATTTTTCGTGTATGAAACTATCTGTTACACTTTTTATTCAGGTTCATAAACAATATTGAAAAATCTCATTATATTGTATTATTATCTTTGATTGAATATATTATCATTATTATCACTATTTATTTTATTATAGATAATCTCATGGTTGCTATGTTAGCGGCTTTGTTCATCGTAACTAGCATACAAATTTGAAAGACATATAAGTTGAAATATTTTTTGCTTACTTTCGGTTTATTTTCCATATCTTTAGTTTATTTTTCATAAATGAAACTATCTCTCACACTTTTATTCAGGTTCTTAAAGAATATTGAAAAATCTCATTATATTTTTCATTATCTTTGATTGAATTTATTATCATTATTATTACTATTTGTTTCATTATAGATAGTCTCCTAACTGCTATGCTAGTAGCTTTATTTGTCGTGACTGGAATACAAATTTGAATGGCAAGCAAGTCGAAATATTTTTCCATATATTTTTGTTTGATTGAAAAAAAGGCATGCAAGTTAAAATAAACACTTTTGGTTTATTTTCTATATATTTTTTTTTTATTTTTGTATATTTTTAGTTTATTTTCCGTATATAAAACTATCTGTAATATCTGGATCCTCAGAACTGGGATAATGGAATTTAATAGAATTTAAGATTTAATTAAATATAATTCAATACTATTTTTAGGTGAAATTAATTCGGAAGATTTAATGAGAATAAAATCAAGTTTAGAAATTTGTATATAATTGAAAGTGATCAAGGATCAAATTGAAAGAATAATATTATATAAAGACTTATGAGTGATGTGTTAAAACTTAAAGGATTAAAAAAAAAAGCTGTGTTTTAAACGCAGAGAAAGAAGAAGAGAAGGGAGCTGCTATTTTTGAAGAAGAAAAAGGTGAAGAATATTATGTAGCTAGGGTTTTCTACCTTCAAAAATTTAGAGAAACAAGTACTGAAATCTGGTGAGTGGACTTTTCTTTAGTTTGTTTTTTTTATTTCAATTCAAATTAATTGTTGGAGATTTAAGTGTTGTTATATTTTATGAGTTTAAAGTTTAATGCATACATTATCAAGTTATACATGTGCTAGAATAGTTGAAATATGTGTTGTGGAATTTTATGAAGCAATTGGTGGTGAAAACTTGAATTTTGTGTTATAGTTCTGTCATTTTTTAGTGCAGTACGCTTTTGTGGTGTATTCAGGCGATGCCTGAACAATATAGTGGAGCCTCAGTGGCACTGAGGCGACGCCTTAGCAAGTAGAGGAGGCGCCACAGTGCTAAGGCGACACCTCAGTACTAAAAAGGCATCTTAGTATAGAGACAGTACCTCAGTGGCAATAAGGTGACGCCTCAGTATTGAGGAGGCGCCTTTATGGCCAAATTCTACAATTAAATGTAAACTTTGGAACTTAAACTCAACCAGAAATATGTATAAACACACATAAATAGTAGAATTACTATGACTTACTCAAAATGGGTTAAATAGAACCTATTTATCAAAATTATATAAAATTAAATTACAGACATATAGAGTAATGTGGATAAATTCTTAAGTCTTAAATTAAATACAGAGACTAAAATCATATTTATTGTTATGTTAAACTGAGAAATTATTGAATTAAACATACGAAAATAAACGAAAGCAAATGACATATTCCAAATGATCATAATGGAATTGAATTATTGTAAGTTGATAATGCAATATAAAAATAAAAACGCATATATTTTATACATATATGTATATGGAGAGAGAGAGAGAGATAGAGAGAGAGAGAGAGAGAGAGATGTGTATGTGTGTGTGTGTATGTGTGTGTGTGTGTGTGTGTGTGTTTCAATACTGTTGAGAGTGAGTTGGCCAACCTAATGATAGCTGTCTTTAGGACATCGTATGGATTCAGAGATGCCTTTGTGGTGAATCTATGTGGTTCATAAGTATGCATACGAACTTATTGAGAAATTTTATTAATGCACAACGAACATTTATACAAAAGAGAATTTCAAGATTGAACTTAAAAATATTATTATACTATCAATAATAAAAACTGAAATGAAAATAAGTGCGCTTATTCTTGGAACTCGTTAAATATATTAATATTCTAATTTTATGTCATTTTCATTACTTGTCAGTGTTTTATTTATTGGATCATTGCTTGTGAGATCCTTGATGTTTCAAATATTATTATTATTTCTTTTCTACTCACTGGGTAATTTTCTTATGAAATTACTCACACTCCTTTATTTATAAAATTATTTCTTGTATAAGTATATAGTGTCTGTGTAGTCAGTACTTGGGAGATATGGCAGTGCAGTGGACCATGATAACCTATGAGGTTACAAAGGTTGAGACCTTGGTAAAGTATATAGTGTGTCATGATGAGGATGCTGAATTGACTTTTTGAGTTTCGGTGGAGCCTATAAGAGCTTCTGTCTATATGTCTACCATTAGGGAGGAGCACCTATATAATATATGTACCACTTCCAGAGTTTTCTATAAGACCACCACCGATTTTCATGTCACTTTGACCTAAGTGTGATGCTGGGGAGCATACAGATACTTTTTGATCTTTTTGCTATAATGTCGAGCTACACCTTTTTGTGCTATGATGGATCTTTTTTATTTTTAGAATTGGGTGTTTGATAGCTAAGCCTAAGCTTGGGTGGTGCTGATCATAGAGGCGCAGTTATCCCGAGACGGAGAACTCAAGGATTTACGAAAGGGTTATTAGAGCTTACTATGTTGTTTATTTTGAAATCAATCGTATAATAACATGTGCTCTCGTTGTATAAATATATACTTAGTAGATATTGTTTGGTAATAGGTCACCAATATACTGATGTTTATGTAAATATATGTTATGCTATATTTTTAGTATGCCTCTTGCCATCAAATTATTATCATTGGAGATATCGTTGTTTATGATTTATTAATATTTAAGTTCGGTGCTATCATTTTATAGAAATCACATTTTATAATATTTATTATTAAGAGATTCTTCTGATATTCTTTAGGTAATATCTCTTTCTATTCATACCATCGACATATGGGTATTCTGGTTGAGGTATGGTGGAAAATGGTATTACACTATCTCTTATACTTTTATTGAGGTTCATGAAGAATACTAAAAAATCTCATTATATTTTTTCATTATCTTTAATTGAATATATTATCATTATTACTACTATTTGTTTTATTATAAATAGTCTCATGGCTGCTATATTAACAACTTTATTCATCGAGACTGTAATACAAAATTAAAAGGCAAGTAACTTAAAATATTGTTCGTTTACTTTTGGTTTATTTTCAACATATTTTTGGTTTATTTTCGTATATTTTAGTTTATTTTTCGTATATGAGACTATCTCTTATAATTTTATTTAGGTTCATGAAGAATACTAAAAAATCTCATTATATTTTTCATTATCTTTGATTAAATATATTATCATTATTATTATTATTATTATTTATATTATTATAAATAAACTCATTGTTGCTATGTTAACAACTTTTCTCATCGTGACTGAAATACAAATTTGAAAGGCATGTAACTTGAATATTTTTTAATTACTTTTTGTTTCTTTTCTGTATATTTTTTGTTTATTTTCATATATCTTCAGTTTATTTTTCGTTTATGAAACTATCCATTACACTTTTATTCATGTTCATGAAGAATAGTGAAAAATCTCATTATATTTTTCATTATCTTTAATTGAATATATTATCATTATTATTACTATTTGTTTTGTTATCGACAGTGCAACACCCGCTTTTCACTCACGTATCAATGACGTATGTATCACATTTATTGCGTATATGATAGTGGACCTAGTACAAATTGAACTTGAGCATATGAGGGTAGAGAGGGACTGAATTGAAAGATAAGTTTGGAGTTAGGTGTAACAAAAGAAAGTGATGGGGTATTATGCAACATGTCTATTTCGTTAAGGAGTTAGTTGGTTATTTGTGATGATATTTTGGGTATATTTAATTATAGAATATTTTTATCATTATGTTATTAATATATTAGTATTATTATTACTGTTATAGTTTATTAAGTGATATTTATGTATTATAGTATTATTATATTAAGTGATGATTATTTAGTAAAGTGAAGAAGACTTTAGGGGTATTTTTGTAACACCCACCCTAAAACATACGTAATTATGACGTATGTGATATGTTTTATGCATGCTAGACGGTGGGTTATAATTAAGTTTAAGATTATACCGGAATGGTAGAAATGAACTAGAATGTAAGGGTTTGATTATAGCAAATATAAGTTCAAGGGCTAGTTAAGAAGAAGAGTGTTTCATTAAGGAACAAAGTAGATATTTGGCATTAAAATATCACAAATTTGGTCTGATCTTCTCCAGCTCCAACGTGTATATGTATGTGTGTGTATGAGGATTCTAAGTTAGTTAGTTGCACCATTTTCTTCAAAAGAACAAGGATGAGAGAGAGAGAGAGAGGGGAGAGAGAGAGAGAGAGAGAGCTGATTTGGTTGAAAAGTGGGGAGTTCAGGCTGTAATTAGCAACCACTTAAGTTCAAGAACATCTCTTAGTAAGTGATTTGTGTTTTAATTGAGTTTTTGTGTGAGTTTTGATAGTTAAATTTCGTGCCCTGTTTTGGCTGATTTTTAAGCCTCT